>CM031581.1:12877174-13098244 GCA_018467065.1 Ephestia elutella
TGATTTCAGGTGGAGTTATATTCTTGTAATATATTCTTCCATACTAGTCGACATTTTATTAAATATTTAATATGCTAACACATAATAAATATAGTCTTGTTTTTTATTCGCGTGCCGCCGCCCGCCGACCAGCAGCGCCGTGTGCAGGGAGCGCGCGGCGCACGCTGCGGATGGTATATCGCCATACAGCCAGTGCTTGGCTGTATAAAAGTCATTATCTTTGCTTATAAAAACTGTTGTTATTTTCCCTATTTGATCTTATATGTATTATGCGGCTAAATTAAAAATGCTTTGTGGAATTCATTACACGCATTAGTTTTCTATCTTTTGTATAGCGCAGTATGGTAATTTTTATTTCCAAACACCTCCGTAATATATTATATTCATAATACCTTCGTAATATATGGCATTATGGGCCTAAATTCGATGTAATAAGACCCACTTTACGAGCAAGTGTGTTGAAAATTTTATAACCTTTCTATTAATTGGGAATTCGGAATGATTGCATAAATACTTGGATGTTTCCTTCTCAATTACATTTTAACGGAAAGAGCAGTGATCATATTATTGAAACAACAAAAATACCTAAATAGTTGGCAAGTGCATTCATTTACTCGAGTCTTATCCAACAATTTCTAAATAATTCTACAAAGGAGTTTCTAGCGATGGAAGTGATTTATTGTATTGATGGCTCCTTCTTATTACTACTCATTTATTTAGAAAACGGCTGACTTGTTTTGATTGATTTAATCAATTAGTATTTAATATGTACTGATTAATCAAACGAGGTTATCAACAACTTGTTTGATTTTCATATAATTTAATATCTATATTATTAGGTACCATGTTTATCACAAATAAATTAAGTCTTCCTAGGACATAATGTATGAATTCCTAAAAATACATAATTAATAACTTCCTTCCTTCTATACTTAATACCAGAAACTATAAGTTTTGGATTGGATTTGATTTTTACTTTTGACGGATCAAATAAACTTAACTGAATAATTTAATTTTTACTAATAATCAATTAATCCTTAAACCGAAAGTACTTAATATACATACATACAACCCTGAAAAAGACTTACGAAATTTGTAAGTAGGTACTTAATAAAATTCTGCATTTGAAAAAGGGGCTGCGCAAGCGCAACATGGAATGTCTTTCCGAGGCGCGAGGTGAAAACTTAGGCGCGAGTGTGAATTAGCCACATGCATGTTGTCGTATTGCATTGCAGTTAATGTGCACACTGAACGAGCTTACGGTCACACGGTTAGGCGCGCCTAATGAGAAAGTTTATTGAGCGTTTATTGCGTAGCAGCGGGAAGCTTCGCCGGCCGCCAGAGGCGCTCCCGCCGCAGGTGTGCCGTCCCCCGCGCCCGCCCCACTGCCCCCCCGCGCCCCTCCGCACCGCTACGCAGCTTTCTTCACGCCGCCCGCCAGTCCACTGTCAACCACGGAAGCGAGCGGACGTCTCGTAAACGTCCACCCACAAAAGCCGCGCCAACTGTAAACACGATGCTTTAACTGTGCCGCTTCCGTTCGCGGTTAATCTGAATTCAGCAAATTTGTACTAGTGTCGTGTAGTGCCAAACCATTGGATTGCTTGGAAAGTGACCATCGCGAGAGAACTTCGTATACATGTAAATAAAATGTCAATCGTGTCATGCCGGTGTGGTGGCTAGCGATTTTTAAAGATTATATCGCAATTAAATTGTAGCTTTGTGCGAAATGGGGACAGCGATGCTTGTCTGGATCTGTTGATTTACATACGTGTGATGCCGGCCGGCTTTCATCGCCGGATTGGCAATGGTAATGCCGGAATCGTCGAATAAGCGATTTTACGACATAAATGGAGATAGCTTGCGGGTGTCATATTACCATTTTCACAGAATGTCAACAGCACATTAAATATTTATTTGGTCAACAACAGTGATCTATGAAGATCTCATATTCTAGGTATGGCCCTGTTAGATGTTTTGCGCAGTTACCGGCGGGGAACTGTGTCGAGGATTAGACACAAATGGAAATTGAGCTTAGTGTTGTTATTCAAAAGGACATGGACTTAACTTTCGCGAGAGAAAGCTTTTTATCCGCATTTTGATAACACCACATAAGAAGCATTATTTCGTTCCTCTAATTAGCCTAGCTTTAATATGAAACAAATATAGTAAAGTCGCTGGTCGTTTTCGGCTTTAAGAAATGGTGATATATTTATTTCAACTAAGGCTTCGCTGGTATGCTCTGAAACAAACATCTTGATAAAGGCAAGTTTTGATGCAAATATGCTCCTTCACTTAATAGTGCACGAACTATATTTGCCAAAACGGTACTATGAAGCGACATCAGCAAATTCTCCACGACCTCAGATAGATGAAGTTAGATCCCTAAATGCACCAGAAATTCCGGGAGCTCCGTAAACCTCGGAATCTGCGCCGTAAGCCGAGTTTGTCAATGCTATCAATTAAAGCCATCGAGCTCTGCCCTACATAGACAAAAGGCTGCAAACAAGCTATTACCGGGCTGTTGGGATAATACCGACGGTGCTATTCAATAAACACCAAGTGAACACATTTGAGCTGGATGCAAACTCTATGTAAATATTCTAGCGAAGCAAATTATTTATGAGGTTATTCACTTCATAGCTTCTATCTCAAATTTTAACTTGTTTACCTTTTAAGGACAACAATGGAAGACTACTGCGATGACGAATTAACAAACCTTGTAAATATTAGAAATTCAACTAAAAATTTTCATCATCATTTTCATAATTACGAACCAAAATTGATTATTCTTGTTAAAACAACTCGCCAACGTTTTGCCAGTTCATAACCTGTGAAACAGTATTTGCTTGAAATCTGTGCATTTGCAGTTGTAGTTAATGTTATTAATTAACAAAGTCTTTGTATGCACTCCGGCGAGCTTGCGGTTGGCTGCAAGTTGCACTCTAACTTTCACCTTTGTAGTCTTAAACTTTACCTCCCAGAGCCCTTCTGATATAATCTCTCACTACTTGTTTTAATAACACAGGCTACGACCCCGCGAATGCTATTTACTATCATCTCTAAAATAACTACCAATTTATAAACAAAATGTTAACTAATTTGAAAAAGATGATCAAAAGAGAATCAAAACAAGACTATGAAACTTGCTCCAAATTCTCGATTTGGAAAATTTCCAAGATAATTCTAATCATTAAAACAGTCCACGTGATTTTTTTGGACTACATTCTACCTTACATTCACAACTTAAATGTGCTCTATTGAAGGTCTACCGTCATGCTCATAAAGAAAGCTATTATTTATTTAGTGCAACTTTCACCAATGTTCCGATTAAAGATAAAACTAATCCCTTGACACGTGATTTTAAGAACTCGTGCTGCAAACCATGTGATAAAAACGATGATTCACTTGCGATAACAATATTAGCAAATAATGAAAAAATATGTAAGTATAAAGAAAACATACAGATACCTATTGTTACTGTTATATTGTTAGTATATCTAACATGATGATTCTATGACAATAGACGTACGATTGTATAAATTAGTGACGCTCGGAGCTGGTAAACAGAGGAGTGAAAGGCTCACTTTCTACAGCCCTCTGGCCCTCTTGTACTACGTATAGTTCTGTTGCAAAATTTCACACTCGCCGACCAACGATAGCTATCAATTACGTAGATAAATGGCTTTAGAAACTATATCCAGATGTTACACTTTCCATTGCTTCGTTGAAGTGCTGCTGCGAACAAATTGGATAATATCATTATTTCCATCATAGTTGAAGCAAGTTAATGTTTCATATCCATACTTTGATACTAATGTATAAATGTGAAAGTGTGTTTGTTTGTCCTTCTTTCACGTCAAACCGAAGCAATGAATTGATGTGTGGAGATAGTTGGAGGGCTGGAGAGTAAAATAAGTAATAATCATATTGAATTGAAGATATTCATCGCTTATTGTTGTATGATCCACTATTGAAATAGGCTCTATAAAATAAAACACCGATCAATGTTCATACGACCCATACTAAGCTGAATTCTGATTTGACCCATAATGAAGACCCAGCAAAAGCTAAGGGTTCGTATTATACGATACGATTGGACAATCCGCACTTTATAGGACCAATATAATAGATTGTTATTTCGCACGACCCGGCGCGTACGTGAACTTAAAGCTAACTTACGGGTCTACGCCTAAGTGGGTTTACGCAAGCAAGCTTATGTAAGCAAGTGATTCTTGTGAAACGCTTTCATTCGTGCTACATAGAACTGCCATCGACAAATTGGTAAATAATGATAAATGAGTGCGTGATGCTGTTCTGAAAGCTAAATCGTGCCCAGCAATAATGAACTAATTCATACTTATTGTCAATGAGGATAATAATGAAGTAATAATTATAAAAGTTATCGATAAATCTGCTGTAATGTAAGGAAAAAGATTAATGAAAAAAAATCTAATCCTGTTGGCTTCATGAGTAAAATCAGGTTACAAAGTAGAAAGTATTACCATGATTATTTATTCATATCAACTTATCGGCTGTCACTTTATGGTAATCGATGTGATAAAATAGTCGATACTAGATAAGGATACAGAAACATTTCTTTTGCGTTATCATGAAAAATGTTTAATGTGTCTACCTGAATACTCGCACGTGGTTACATGTTGATAAATAACGATAGCATGTGGTGTGCAGAGCCGATCGTGACGGAATCGCTATTAGTCCAATAGGTTGGTTTCGCCGCAGTTAGCAAACAATCTATCATAATAATATTATCTAGTATCGGGCGACGTTTCTGAGCCGGGCTAGGCACAAATTGGGCACATGCCAGCATCGCCTGCCAACTGCATCCACCGAAGCTGCCCTTTCGAATTATTGATGCCGACTCAAACAATTATTAAACCTAGTATTTGTCGTTAAACTATCAACTGAACAACTTTAAAATTATTCTGTTCGATCATATCAGTCTGCTCGATGTTTGAGAGGCCTTCAGGAAGTCATCTAGATACTCCGATAAATTATAGAATTCCGAAAACTCTAAATGTACCTTCATATATTGTTAACTTACATTCATATCCTTATGGATTCTAGTCCATATGACTATAAAACAAAGACGGTACATCATCTCGTGCTCTACAAACGACGAATATGTCTACCGAATAACCTAAAGCAAACATGTTATTCTCTTTACGTGACCTTATTTCACTTAGATATTTTGTTGGCCTTAAAAAAGCTGGAAATGAATGATAAAGAGAATATTCTTACGTTTATAATTTATAATTATTATGAAATCGTATATAAACACAGTCATCAAATAACGAGAAGACATTGAGTAGACAGTAGAGAGAGCATAAGAGACATGAGATCCTCAGCACTGGCGAAATCCCAGCGAATATTGGCAAATCTCACTACTGTCTGACACTCGTACAAGGAATTTGGATGGTTCAAGTATCCTTTTCGGACTAGTGAGCACTGGATAGTAGGCGATATCAAGTGCGAATAAGGAACTAAAAATTTTCTAGCTTTGCATTTCTGAAGTATTTTCTAGCTTTGCATTTCTCTACCTATCTTATAAAACATAGATAGTGATTGTATTCAGGAATTCTAAACATCTAATAGTTTTGTCTAGCAGTTTCACGTTTAATTGATACAAGCTTAATGAGTACCTACATATTTGAAAAAGGTGAGTCGATACACGAGTCAGGTTGCAGGCAGGTAGCGGGGGCGGAGTAGGGGTAAGGGAGGGGTTTTCCGTCGACACATCTGTCATAGCAGCTGCTGGTCCCGGCCGCACGTGCGTCTAAAGTCTGCCTATTATTAAGGCTGATTTTTTGCCCCGAAATAAGGAAGACGTTGTGAAAGGATTATTAACGCCACTACGATAATTTAGTTCGCTTTTAGTGCTGGGATACCCAAATTTTAAAATATTGAAAAATATGACAACACCAAACGCATGATACGAACTAAAATATTGTAGCTTTTTATTATACATATACTGTTTTATGTTCGCAAATACATTGATAAATTTAAATACCGTAAACTGCTGCAACTTTGCACGGAATTTGACGTTTTTTGCGATTTTCTCGGAACCTATTCACAATTTTGACTCTCAATTGTTTTTAAATGGAAGACAAGCATATTGGCTTACTATTGAGACCCCAAATCTTATTAATTTCCACCAATTTTCTAAATTACAAGGGCTCAAAGTCGTAGGCAAAGTTGTATGTAAAAGACACAAGTTTGCCTAGAAGGATAATTCGATACTTATTGTACTTATCGTTTCCGTAAATTTTTTTCATAGGCATGAGACAGCCTACTTGTCCCTGCCAATTTAATCAGTGCAATATACTGTATATTTTTTTTATTACAGCTACTAGGCCAAGTTGTAGCAGGTTCTACAGACTTTCCATACAAAAATGTCGTTGACTATAGGGTTGTCCAAAATAATACAGATTATTATTAATACTTTTTTATAAAAGAAAAAAACCAGATGGCTCCTTTCATTAAAAAATACAATTTTAATGCTTCTTGGTAATAATGTCTCATCATTTTAGTCAACAAATATTATTAAACTTAATTTTTGATTGTAGTATAAAAGAAAAGCATACAAAGTGTTGAATCTCTTTTACAATTATTTCTACAAAAAATATTTGAATATTATTTTACAAATTTACAACGAGCACTTCTAATATAACTTGAGGAAACAAATTCTAAAATATTTTTTAAGCATAATGTAAGCGAGATTCACGCGAGTGAAGCTGCGAGTAAAGGCTAGTTAACAAAATTTGACAACCCTAGACCCAGGCAAAGTTATGTCACTCAAGTTTTCAAAACACTACACATGATTGCCTTCTAAGTTTTTTTTGATAAAAAACAATCTTTTGCGTGAAAAAACAAGTAATACTAGAAGAAGACAATATTATCCCACCTTAGGCAGTTAATCCTGTGCGAAAATACAGCTTTTTCATAGTTAAAATTCAAAAGTTTTGGAGCGCAAAAAAATGCTGCCTCACCCACCGATCTTTGTCGCACAACTGACAGAGTATTAATGGAGTTACAATTATAAAAAATGAAAAATATGTTGCCTAAATAATGAATAGTTACTACAGAATAGTAGAAAACGAGAATAAAGCAAGCGAATGCGATATATCGTAATTCAAATGAAATAGGCAAATTTGTGTGTAGTTGGATAAGTTGCAGCAGTTTACGGTAGTGATAGTTAAAAACGTGATTTATTAAAAACGTGATTTTTCTGCGCAGAATTTTTAACTTTTGCGCAAATGGTTTATCAAATTTATCTGTCGGTCTGGCCAGTAATAAATTTGAAAGTGATAACGGAACGCGTGATTAAAAAAATAGCCTAGTGCTGTGCTCAGACTTCGATTCCAGCGAGCTAGTGCGACACGTGACGCGTGTTCAACATCGGCCAAGGTCACGTGCATTATTGCGACGCTTATATTCGGTGCACGTCAACTGTCGACTTGCTCACTGCAAATCGGAAAATTTGCGCATCACTCAGGTATTTCTTTCTCTGAAAACTCAATCGTTATTTTGCTTTTTACCTTTAGTTAATTTAAGTGAGTAGGTATTCAATATAATAGTCTTCACAAATATAATACACAGCAGACGAGACAAGGCTTGAAGACATAGGTAAATATCGTAAAATTAGGTATATTTTCGGAGCCTTCCTTTTTTTTTATTTCGTTTGGATTTTGAGTTTAAGTAATCTGATTTATTGTTTTTGAATTGTTTTCTCATTATCAAGTAAGAAATAAGATCCTAGTAAAGCATTACGCAATCGAAACAAACAAAAATAAATCTTTAGTGCATTTTCACTTTCACAAACCGTTTTGGAGCAAAAAATGAGTGCAAAAATGTAACAATTAGCACAAAAACTGGTTCAAATGTATCCAAACGACAAAACGATGGCATAATGCATCAACAGATTGTTATTTGCCTAGTTGTCATAATATGTTTAGCATCGTTTTGTTTACGTTCTTATTACACAATGGGATGAACTGTACACAGTAAATAAAATGAATCATCCTCGATGGATTGACTTGGATTAATTTGATGGATGATAGTACATTTAATCGATCTAACGTATACATTCGTAGTCGATTGCACCTGCATATTAATAATCTACTTCAAATAAATTGATACGAATGTAGCTTTGTAGTGTTATGACAGTATGTTATGAGCTTTGATTAGAAATTAATAGGTTATTACTATTAATGGCTTGTGATTAAAACAAATTAGACTCGAATTGATTGATCTGTCAAACATCTTGCTACCTCTTTTATTCTTGTTGGGTCTCAAGTGACATCGTGTAATTTAAGTTTCTTTGATTTGTGTGCACAATTTTTTTCTGATTTTAGAATAGATACTATTTTTTGAGTAACAAAGTCCGAATTATGTATCAAAGGTTTTAATAAGCAAACCGAAATGTCAAATGTTTTAGAACATTCTATTTCGAATTTCAAACTGTTTTGACAACAACGACGTAAACGTAAGACCATGGAGACGTCAAGGCTGTCTGCAGTGATGTAAACATGCCTGCGTCAATCGATATTTTATGTTTTATAGTCTGTTCTTGATAATGTCGATGTCTATGGTCGTAAGTACTGATATCGAGATTATTGTGATGGACTGTACATGAATTAGTTCGGCTTTGTCAATATTTATCCATTATCAATAAAAAAGGTAGGTTGTTCTGAAAAGTAGAATTGGAGTATCGCATCATACTTGCCTAGGTTTTTTTTTTAAATTAAATTTTTCGACCTTCTCAGTTCAATGCAGTTCAGAAGCATTTGTGATTGAAATGAAGTTCTCCGTAAACCTCAATTTCACAACTTTCATGTCATCTAATTTGCCTCATTTAAAACGTCATTATTGTTCTGTAGAATGTAAACAAATACAACCGTAACAACATTAGCATTCTTCCAAGAATCATTTCAAATCATTTTCTGCCGCTTTCTGCGAACAGAACTGATTACATGAGACCTTTAATACCTACGTTATCTGTATATAAGAATTCACAATGTATTGACGTTTCAGAAAATGCTATGACGCACTCGTTATTTCAAAATCTGAAACATGTTTTCACTTTTCAAATTCTTGACAATATGAATGAATACTTGTTAATATCACTATAAAAACACTATATTAAAAAGAAAAAGTGTAACTACTTCGGCTATTAGGCACATTATAAAGCTTTACTTTGATAAAGCAAGGGCACCGAATACATACATACTTATGCCTGGAACATTGCTAAGCTTTTAAAAGTCCTAATTGCTTAGTTGCGTTATATGCTAAAAGATAAATATGTGCTAATTTATATACCTCTTAGAGAAAACTCATAAACGTTGGGATTCTACACATATGTAGTAAAATTATGTCGTAAATAAATAAAGTGTTGACATTTACATCTGTAATGTTAAACACGTATGTATTAAATATTAACGTGTGCAACTATATTGCTGATAGTTTTCTTAGCGTAAATTGGAATGGCACCTATTTAAAATACAGAACCCTAAAAATATATAAAAGAGGACGACATAGATATATAATATATAAGCAGCTGAACCAAAACCGCTGAACGAAAATATTTATAACTTTTTCAGACAAATAGCGCAAGTGAGCTTAGAAAGGAATTTTAAAAATTCCACGACATTCACGCGGACGAAGCCGCTAGAAGCAAAAGCTTTAAAAATGAAAATGATAATATGATATTTCGTAGTGCAAGTGCAAAGCGCATCGCTGGAACCAACTCGCAGTGGCATTGCACTTTTGACCCGACAACTGCAATGCAGCTCGCCACCACACCGGCAACCTTGTGTGTACGTTTGTTTACCACAGCGCCTTAACAACCATCATTAATGTATGAGGGAAGTTCATCATCATCATGCTTCAGTGTAGGGGAATCTTTATTGACGTAATCAAGTTTGAGTGTGGCTGAGGGTTTATTGAAGTAATTAATTTATTATAAAGGGTATAAGGAAGATTGTGTATCTCGCGCTTGGAGGTTCTGGCCAATTAGATTTTTATATTTATTTTTATCAATTCTTGTATGAGTTGATTTGTGAGTTTCATGATTCTTTGTTTACCTTACCTTGGTGTACCTGATAACACAATTGTTCTACCATAGTCTAAGGAACAAAAGACATCTATCTATATATCTTTACTTAACAGATGTACCGACAATGTGGATCATGTATAGTGTTTTTTTTTTATAACATAGGGCGGCAAACGAGCAAGCGGGTCACCTGATGGTAAGCGATCATCGCTGCCCATGGACTACTGCAACACCAGGGTTATCACAAGAGGGTTGCCGGCCTTTCAAGAAGATGTAGACTCGTTTCCGTTATTCCTTTTGAGATCCAAAACCTCAAAACGTTCCAATGTTTCAACCCACAATTTCGTCTATAAATCACACCCAAGTAAAGCCGGGCGCAGCGGTAGTCTCTTAATAAACAAACCGCGCAAACTCTCCGCAATAAACTTGTTTAATAGGCTTTCCAGACGTGAAACTGGAAATATGGCTTTAATGTCCCAATAAAACGGCGAAAACTACCTAATTGAGGATTTTCAAGGCTCGCGCTTCAGTCTTTTTTCTGCTACAATATTTTTACTGATAACCGTTTTTATCAAAACGTCCACGTTCGATAACTAAAATGTAGTTTTTGCTGATGAATCATCTGTTCGAAAAACAAACTAAAAATAAAATTATAGCACTGGGTACTCTTTGTATCTTAAGCAATGAGTGCTTACGCTAATCGATTGCAGAATTATGAATTCAGTTCACATCACGAGATGGTATTTAAAACGAAAGGTCGTATGTGAAACTTGTTTGTTGATCAATAGTCTAACGAAATAATGATCAGTTATTTAGAAAGAACACCTCAGTGATTCACGACATGCATTCACAATTCTTTAATATCGAAGCTCCGAGGCTGTTTCGAATAAACCCTCGCAAATCTCATCCGCTTAGTTCTAAATTCTTAACTCGCCATCCCCAAACTTCCCCCTTCCCCATCCCCAAATTTCTTTTTTTTGTCCATCCATCCTCAAATATCACATATATTTCACTTAGTAAGGATGTAAAAAAAAAGTCGAAATGAGTGTGCCAATACCTCTACTCTAAGAGGATGATTAAATAAAGTGCCAAAAATATAGCGTGGATGAGTGGAATAGAAAGAGGTTGAATGAGGGAATATTGAAAAAAGGGATGAGTCTTAGGACGAAACGGAATAACCATCGCTGTTCATATGGTAAACAAACGCTACGTACGGTAGTAAACAAGAGTAATGGGTATCTAAACCCGATGGAATGAATTTACAGGAGCCGATGCGGAACGCTGCTGTGATATCTCCTGTGATGTGCGAATCAGCTCACGGATATTTTTATATGTGATTTACCAGTGCCCAGTACAAACCGAGTACAAAAAAAACGGATATAGAGTATTTATATTAGTGTTATAATGAAGGAGGAGTGTAAGTTGTGCAGTGTTGGGTGGGGCGGACCCGTACAGAATACAGACTTTTCTATTTCTTCGCTGATGAGGCCGGCGACGCCGCACCCTGGACAGATGGACCCGAGGCATGATGCAGTTCTACTCTCCGCGTACTTGTTCAAACTAGGTGATTATCCATTGTATACGCTTCACGATTACTACGCCAACTTCGGTGAGTATTCGTGCACTTAGTTAAGTCAGCACCCGTAACAAGCACTAACATATATTTAATGATGTTACTAACATATTAACAGCTATTCAGATTATGAGTCAAGGTGTTAAGTTGCATGTGTAAAAAAATTACAGTGTTTTCATCTTAATTAATTGATGATTTTAAATACTTGTGAAGTAAAAGATCTGAATTACTCAGATTTTTGTGAATTTCCCGAACCAGGGGCGGATCCAGGATCAAGGGGCAGATGGGCAAAAAAATATAAACTTGTTGAAGCAAGAGTTTTACTCGTGCTCATTCTGTTTCTTAATAAGAACAATTATTTTATCAACTCTATAATTTGTACTGTGAGTGATGGAATCTCTATAGTAAGTAGGTACACAAAAAACCTGTCTGGGGGGGCCTTGCCCTCGTGCCCACCCCCTAAATCCGCTACTGTCCCAAACCAATAATGCACTGTATCTTTGCGTGTAACCTCAAAAGAATTGTACTATATTGAAATCACACGAATGTTAAATTGGAATTAACTGTAATTCAGTTTAAGATGAAATTGAAACTGCTCGCATCCGACAAGTTTTAATATAACTTATCGACGGCAGACATTTAATATCCGGGCCATACCGCGAGAACTATTTTGAGCAATGATTTTATGGATTCTAGTCCTAGGAAAATTTCTTAGACTATTTATAGAGTAGGTACATTGCATGTTTGATGCAAACGTTAAGATAGAATAACTTCATCGTTATGATTTACTGGTTTTATGCATGCGATTCTAGCATTTATTATTTAGAGGCAAGAAAAAGAGCCAGGTGAACTAAGCAGGTGGCCCACGACCGACTTCTGACTCAAATCTAGAGGTGGGCTAAAAGGCTTAAAAAAAAAATCTGATTATTCGTTAAATTATTTTTAAAAATTAGGTTTCCTTAACTGCTTATCTGCTTAATAGCTTATTATTTTTTCGTTGAAAAAAGTTGTTAAATTAAAAAATCTTGTGTGCTTATAATAGTTTTAAACATAATACAATTTTCGTTGAAAAAAGTTACTAACATATTTGTAGCAGAATTAAATCTACTGATAGTTTTTAGTTGATTTTTACGACATTTTGATTTTTTGAACGATTTCTATGAACATTCCTTCATACTTTGCAGGCTTAGGACTGTCTGATTAATAATATTGTCATAATTATCAATGATGTATTGTGATTATTTTAACTTATGCAAATTAATTAAAAGATTTGATACTTCGTATATTTACATGAAATCACGATAACACGTGAAAATCACAATAAACAAACGCGGATACGCGGAGCGATACTTTCTCTCACGCAGAAAAATCATCACTGATACGATACGTTTAAAAAAGCAAATAAGAAAAAAGCAAATAAGGTAACAACACGATTAAAATTAACGTTGAATATTTAAAGCAATTAATATAACGTCGAAGAATATTTGATATGGTAGGTTTATCAGCCGGTCAGCGGTTTGCGCGCGCAAGCGGAGGACTCGCGTGATTGTGTTGTGATTGGTCGAAATGTCGACATACTCTTTTCTGATTGGTGAATAGGTCTCGGAATCTCAGGCCATTGAATTAAATTGCCCGAGTGTTAAAATTTTAAACGAAAGCAATAAACGATAGTTGCTTATTTTAAATAACCTATTTTTGTGTTAAAAATAAAAATTAGTATATGTTAAATGCTTTTCGATCTCTAATCTATGGAATCACCGTCCATAACCATTGTTATAAGTCTAATTTTTTCAATATTTTTCTTTTGCTCCATTTTGTTGTGAAGCTTTAGCTAGGTTATTTACGCTGTTACCTTTCTTTTATTTGCTTTATTCCTTTTCCGGTATATTTCGATAAAATCCCAAATTATATGCGATCATTTAGGTCCTCTTAACTAAATTTTTTCCCTTTCTTCCAAATAAAACAAGAGCCCGATCAAATAACGCTTTGTATAAAACAACGAAGCTATTTTACGCTGTTACTTCTTACTTCTTTTTTCAACTTCCGGTATATTTCGATACAATCCGGAACTATATCTAATCATTTGGGTTCTCTAAACTAAATATAAGAACCTTTCTTCCTAATAAAACAAGAACCCGATCAAATAACGCTTTGTGCCCTCAGGCCTCCGATAGCATCCGGATCTAAGCATGTCCTAGACACCCTAGATTTATTTCCTATTAATTGCCGCGTATTTCCACAAATAAAATTATGCCTGTGATCAAACCAAGAATTGCAGTGTCAGAAAAAAACATTAGTTGTTGGTGAATTAATGTTTTTTTTCGACGCTATGGCAAGTCCAGGGTTTTTTACAATCTTGCTCTTCACCGTACTTAGTTTTGCGTGGAGTCAGTGTAGTGTGCCTATGCCTAGTCTGTCCGTTTCGATTGTCATTCCGTTCGACACTTCCTCACTCTAAATTCTTCAAAAGTTCTGTAATTGTTTCTTGAAGGAGTATAACAACGAAACGCTTTGCGCTTTGGAGGCGGTAGTAACCTTAGCTTTAAGTAATTTTATTATGTCAACTAAGTATAAGACGTGCTATTTTTAAGACTATAACTTAAATAAAACAATTTTCATTTCATTTCAAAACAAAAATCTATACACCCATCCTCCCAAACTGATGACAATTATCCGCCAAATCGACCTTGAATATGCAAAAACATGTTATCAGTAGTATAAAGTTAAGCCGTGTGCACACGGAAAACGCTAGTAAACAAAATTCTGTAGTGATAAAAGCGCGTAGCGACCGTATCTCAATCATAAAATATATAGATTGCAGATAGATATCTATCTATAATTTTATCTGACCCAAATACCAGACGAATAATCTAAAATCAGTACGAAATAAATTAAATCTCTACATTTTTGATCAAATCATCATCATTTATTTATTTATTTATTAATTTTTGTACACAACAAAAACATACAAAGGAAACATAAAACATAGGAAAACTAAGTACAAAGGTTCTACTTATTTCTATAGAAATTTCTTCCAGTAGACCCACGAAAGAAAAAAGGGAAAAAAGAGGCATCATTGTTAATCCAATGTTCAGTTCACTACATTATAGGCACATAAAATGCATCTTCAGCTAAATATATACTTACGCAAATGATGATTTAGTTGGCTTTTTATATAAGAAGCCAACTAAATCATCATGCGTCGATAAGACAGAAAATAAATAATTGTTAATAGATAACAAACTGAAATTAATTAGAATAAAGTCCGTTTTACTTTGGTGGGGCCCAGCTGTCAGATTTGTTAATTTGACGGGTCTATATTCAATTTAGACTCGGCTGAGAACCCTTTATTTGGAACTCTGAAATTGCAACCGCACTCGCACCTGCCAAGTTACGACGTCAAGCTATTTTAAGCCCTCATTTAAAATTAGTAAAGCTCAAAGTAGAAAATCCAGTTTTAGTGTCGTATGTACGTGCGGGATGACAAGTATGTATGTATATTGTTGTTATTTGTTGAACAAAATATTATTTGCCATTGCGTGCTTGGTTAAAAGCTTTATCCGACACCCAACTCATACATTGTATGACTCTCTTCCGTTATTCTCGTTAATTTGTGACCGTGTGAATGCTGTGAACTGATCACGACAAGGCCAGCATATCTTCCTGCTGTTGGCTTCCTGATGCAGCGTGTCCGGCTAATGCAAAGATTTATTCTTATGTTACATATTAAATTGATTATTTATATACATAAATTACTTCAGAGCGAATTTGAAACGTTCTTTATGAGTTTGTATGAAATGCTCACAAAAATACAAGTTTTGGCCCTGGCTTTAAGGATTAGATTGGATAGTCTTTTAAACAATTTTCACAGGATATAATAGTATTTCTATCGCCACTTGCTTCTTTACCCTAACCTTGATCCAAACACGAATAGGGTGGCTTTGCGGCCGAGAATTTTGTCTCTGTCTGTCGTCTATCTGTCTTTATGTTTGTACGCCCATCACGCAAAAACTACTGGACCAAATTTGATACGGTTTACACTGACTTATTATAGAAGGTCTAACTCAAAATCTGCCGTAAGTTTCATCTAGATACGCCGGTTAGAACCTGAGATATGCGCAGACGGAGTTGCGGGCTCAGGCTAGTACAAAATAAATATGAGCAAACCTTGATTCATAAGTTAAAATGCGCAAAACGAGGAGCGCGTGCGCAGCGAACTGACAGGCTGCAAGGCCGGCCACTCTTCCTGCTCCTACTTCCTGTCGCAGGTGCATGTCGACTCACTGAGGCAGAATCCTACTAAGCCTACTATAATATTATAAAAGGAAAGTTTGGATGTTTGTAAGGATGTAAGGATGTTTGAAATGTCGACTCACTTAGGCAGAATCCTACTAAGCCTACTATAATATCATAAAAGGAAAGTTTGGATGTTTGTAAGGATGTAAGGATGTTTGAAATGTCGACTCACTTAGGCAGAATCCTACTAAGCCTACTATAATATCATAAAAGGAAAGTTTGGATGTTTGTAAGGATGTAAGGATGTTTGAAATGTCGACTCACTGAGGCAGAATCCTACTAAGCCTACTATAATATTATAAAAGGAAAGTTTGGATATTTGTGAGGATGTAAGGATGTTTGAAATGTCGACTCACTTAGGCAGAATCCTACTAAGCCTACTATAATATCATAAAAGGAAAGTTTGGATGTTTGTAAGGATGTAAGGATGTTTGAAATGTCGACTCACTGAGGCAGAATCCTACTAAGCCTACTATAATATCATAAAAGGAAAGTTTGGATGTTTGTAAGGATGTTTGAAATGTCGACTCACTGAGGCAGAATCCTACTAAGTCTACTATAATATCATAAAAGGAAAGTTTGAATGTTTGTAAGGATGTTTGAAATGTCGACTCACTGAGGCAGAATCCTACTAAGTCTACTATAATATCATAAAAGGAAAGTTTGAATGTTTGTAAGGATGTTAGTTAGTTACTCAATCACGTAAAACTACTGGATTTCGATGAAATTTGGTGTACGGGTAGAAAATTACCGGGAATAGCACATAGGGTACTTTTTATTCCGAAATTTCCATGGGAGCGAAGCGCCGGGGCGCGGCTAGTTCTATATACAAATAAAAAGATAAAATAATCCTACTAATATTATAAATGTAAAATAATGTGAGAAAGAATATTTGTTTTTTTGGATGTTTGTTGCTCTTTTAGGGAAAACTACCGGACGGATTTCGATAAAAAATTATTAGTATAATAATTTCATGATATTAATAAGTATTTATAATTTCGAGTTAACGCTATGGCTAGCCGCATATATGCAATATTATTGACAATATGCCCAATATTGACAAAATAATATTGCGTGTGTGCTGCTAGCCTATAGGAATCCTCGTGTGGACAGCATTTTATAATATTATTATTGTTACATGTTATGAACATTATCACACTGTAAATATGTACACATTTGGCCAACCGAACACTGAGTATATCTGGAAATTCTGGAATCAACCAAAAAGTAAGTTTGCTGACTCATAATGACTAATCGGAATACGAGTGGAACAGGGTTCAATTGACCATTTCACTAGTTAACTTATCCCCGGGCTGTAACGCAGCGTACCATAAAGTTGGGGGATCGCTTGGGTGTTAAATTCAATGCGTGATGACGTCACGGGCTCTCCGATGACTCATCTCGGAGTTTGGGAGCGGGATAAGCTCATTGCTTGGGTTTGTTGCAACTTACCTACTTACATTATGTACAGTCAATCTAAATGGTGAGCAATCGCCAAACTTTACTACGACAATAATGAGAGTCAAAAGATTAATTAAAAATCCGAGTACCTATTTATTGTGACCAAAGAATTTGATTCAACCGAAATATTCTATTACGTTTTTAATGTCAATTTTTCATGTAAATTTTAGTTAATTTGTTTTCTTAATTGTCCATTATTTTTCTTTATTGTCTCGTCCAATTTTTCTTCGTTTAATAGGTGTACCAAGTTCATAAATATTTTGAAAGTCAATGATTGAAAATCTAGTTCATAAAATAAAATAGTAAATTCTCGGTACACTCAAAGCAGAACAAACCAATTTATATTTTCCAACGCGCAATGCGCATATCATCGTCCACTCCAGTTTATGCCGCCTCTAGGCGCGCACGCGAGTCTCGACTCGACGCGACACTTCTGGGAACTTCGAGAAAAATCGGGAATTTCTGTGCTAACCGACGCGTACCGGGAATATCACGGCTATAAGAGGCTATGTATCTGTATTATAAAATTCTATTTGTGCTTTTTTCTTGTTTATAGAATGTGTTTAGTCTTTTTTTATTTAATGTAATAGTAGATTATTAACCAAGGGCTGTATGACATCAATTGCATACGAGGTTTTTGGCGCCTGAGCGAAGCGAAGGCGCTAATTAACCCGAGTTGCAATTGATGCTTACGCCCGAGATAAATACTCTGCTTTACATATCGATTGTAAGGTAAGTAAACAACAAGACAGCAGGTTTCAATGAACATTTATTAAGAAGAAAAAATGTGTATTTAATTAAAATAAATTGTCTAGATTCCGATCCGAGTAATTAATCGATACCGAGAAAAAAAATATTAACTTTTTAAAAATATTCTTCGTGCAGTATGAGTATGACGTTCTTTTTTCAAATTCCAAAACCTATGCTGTAATGATAGTCATACACCCCGGCATTCAGGGGTGTAAGGGTGTACTTACAGAGCAAGAGATATGTAAAAACATTTACGAAGTGTTTTAGTTCCCCTTTTTAATTTTTTTCGTCTATTAGAATAGATACTTTTGGGAATTCTTTTTGGTAACTTTCCAAACATGTTAATGATTTTATTTAGTTTTAATGTGCCATTGTACTTCTACATTCCATGTCAGGTATACCTATGTAGTATAAATTACTAAGTAGGTATCACTTATTTAAACAATTTCTTATTAATATATATTTGATGAATTTGTATACGTATCTAATCTAGGTAGCTACTGAAGTCTAAAATAGGTCAAGACAAGAGACGAGTAATTTTATACCATAAAGTATTATTACTGCGGATAGAGTTAACGACTCTACATGCTCCAATTTATTCCGCCTTTACTAGTCCGGACTTCGAAAGTTTAAATAAGTTTGTTGATTGTTTTTTATACCTGTTTATTTTATGATAGAAATAGAAATTTGTATTGACAGGAAATTTTTAGTCACACTAATGTTATAAAGACGAAGTGTTTTTAAGTTTGTGAGTTTGTTTGTAGGGGTTAATCCTGGAAACTACTGAACCGATTTCAAAAAATCTTTCACCAATAGAAAGCTACATTATACCTGAGTGACATTGGCTACAATTTATGTATCCTTAAGCGAAGCCAGAGCCGAACAGTAGCGGATTTAGGGGGGGAGGGGGGGGGGCAGATTGCTTTTTTGTGTACCAACAGAATATTATCTGCCCATCTGGTTTATTTCTTGATTTTTTTTTGCAAATCTGGTTCTTCTGCAGTGGCGTAGTGAGAGCAAGTCTTTAGGATTCGTTTCAAGGCGGGCGACAACAGCATCATGATGGACGATTTATTGCAACACCCCCCCATAGTCCGCGATAGGCCTTGTACCCCCAGAAAAAAATCCTGGATCCGCCGTTGGGGACGAACGCTAGTTTTAAATATTTCAAGCCGTGTAGGCACAAAAAAGGATGCTAAAATTAATCAAGTTACAAATATCACAGACTTTTCTATTAACTTGTAAAAGATATATTAATTCAAACTATCAGATAAATATCCAACTAAAACCCATGAATCGCCCCAGGAATCGAAGCCACTACCGTAAACCGGAAGCTCATTATACCGGCCCACGATGGGTCGTTATAGAATAAATAAGGGACATAATTTGACTCATTCATCCCCTTATCCTGCTCTTTGTATCAGATAACATGAACTTGTTCCTTTGTGCTTTTTGTTTCAATTTAAAATTAACTTAAAACTAAAAAAAATATGACCGTTTTGACAATTTAGGTTATTTCTTATGAGCATATGAAATATCAAGAAATGTGCAAGGTTCCGAAATACTTGTATGTATCAGATGCAATCAGATGGATATTTGTTATTCAATCATGCTTATACAATGTGTCCCGTCATCAGTGTCGGAGATTTTAATGGCATTTTTTATGGACAAATCACCACTCAAAACTTTTTTTTTAAATTTCTACTTTTTTTACTTTTGTTTTAAAATAAAAAATTTTAATGGGCTAGTCTATTCACAAGAAGCCAATAATTAAAAAAAATACAAATAAATTTTTTTTTTTTACTTTTACGTTTTTTCTTTTTTTTTGCCCTTCATATTGAAACATGTTTCTTATTTTATTATTGTCTACATAATTAGCTTTTAAACGAGACCTATTTTATGTCGATAGCACTTTTACACGAGTAATGATTGATTTAGTATAAGAGCCAGAAAAAAAAACAAAATGGCTACCATTTTACTACAGTAGAAGAAAAAAAAAGTTATGAGTGGTGATTTGTTCATAAAAAATGCCATTTATCATACTATTAAAGGTACAGACACTGATGACGGGACACATTGTATAGCTGAGTGACACATGACAAAAAATTGGTTCTCTTTACTAAAAAATCTTATAAATACAAGTGCACCTTACTTCAATTCCCGAACTTAGTGGGTTGGCTATTTATTAGGAAGGATACATAACTTAGAATTTATGTGCTATTATTACTTAATTTATATACCTATATATATAAGTACATATATTTTAAAAACACCATGTGCAGACACCACATTTAATGAACTATCTGAATTGAGAGGGCTATAAAAGTAAAATAAACAATCTCTTAAAGTAAACATTGCAGTAACATGCCCACTGTGCTGCATATGGTAATGTTTACTTCTTGGGCACAATAGCCTATGTTGTCAAGGGTAGGGGAGTTTAGTCATAGTGCACTTTAGTCATTGAAAGGATTAATTGCATTTTTTCAGAGTAGGCATGTTAAAATTATTTAGTAAAGTGGAGAATTAAACTGTGTTATTCTTAAAATGTTATTTTTACACGCTAAACGATAGATATGATATCACGTTAACGAAAAGTTTTCATTATACAAAACATTTATTTACATTTTTTGGATTTATTTACACTTGATATTTAAAAGTGTTTACATTTTGTTAGTATGCATGTATGTATGATTGATTCATCATACTATTTATTTCATGTTATTCAGAATCTTGATAATTAATTAATACATTACAGATAATGGTTACTTCCAAAGCAAGTTATTCGACTTTCTTTAAAGTAATTCAAATCCACTTTTGTTTCTGAGTCACACTATTCTATTAACATTTAAATTTAGTAAAAACTTGACGTGTCAAGTACCAGTTTACCATGATAAAGCATGGAAGGTGCGACGCACTTTGCACTTTTTACGCCATAAAAACTCCCACAATGTAACATCTAAGTCCGTAATGTTTTTTTTAAAAGCACTGGAGTGAAACACACGGCAATTTATCAAGCAGTTACCGCCTTATAATGAAGAATATATCTGTGTACACTTTTTAAAAGTGTTTTTGTAATTCAAAGATGGACAGTGTGATAAAAACTATTGTAAATACAATTAATTTCATGTGAATGTAATAAAATTTGAACTCGGAATAAAGCCCAGCGCAAGCAAATCAAATTATGCTGCAAGTTATAGATGCACCGCAACTGGCCATAAAAGTCCAGTCGGTGTTATTTCAATATCAGAATAATAAATAGAAACAATGTTCAATGTACAACATTATTTTGTTTGGTTCAACGTCATTATTGGAGCATTGGCACAGAATTAATATAAATATTGCCATTGGGCAACTCTCTACCATAATGACAATTTTGAATAATTTGACATTGACAGTTATCTCCGGAATAGGCAAACAAATAAAGAAACACTTTTGTACTTACATATAACCTCCTAAGACCCTGCGTACTGCCTAAAGAACAAAATGACCACCATACTTAAGTCCTGAGTATTACAAAGCGACAGATGTCGAATTGGCCTAATGTTCTTTACAAAGAATAAAATAAATGTCATCACTAAGTCCTGAGGTTTCAACGACGATTTTTAATATGTTAGAGAATGCTACATGATTTTTGTTAGAACAAACATTGTTTGTAATTGAAAGAAGTTTTTATTGCACTAACTCACATTTTCGATACATTTATTCTTTCTAAAGAACATTCGGTTTCAATGTAGTAAATTCAATGCATACATTTGTTCTTCTCATAGGGCGTACGGTCTGAATGGTGTACATTAAAAGCTATATTTGGGGTTCCAACAGAGAGCTTTCCGTTTAATGTCGTCTGCAATTGCACCTGGTATCTACTACCTCGTATCAAAACTCAGAAACTTGGATAAAACTATTTTCTAAAATGAAATACCAAATGTTCTAATAATCTTTTTAATAAAATTTTATTACAAAATGGAATCAAAAAATCTCCATTTCTCTAATGGAGATTTTTTGATTCCACTTCTGGCTATGAAATCCCTGACGAATTTGTTCTAGCATCGGCCACGCTTTCCACTGCATATCTTCAGCTCTTCTGCCCGGTGCGATATCATTACCTACCATATAGTATTTTAATAGAATTACTCAAATGAAAATACCATCCCCCGAGCCAATAGCGCACTATAAATGGAACTGGAGAAATATACTTATTTCTCACACCAACACAAGCAAATCGATGTGAAGCAAATACAACCCATAAGCAAAGTCATTGCAATCAAAACCTAGCATTATTTAAAATACTTCATGATTCTGAGATAGGAGGCTTTGTAGATGATAACAATCCAGATTATATAGAGCTTCGAATAGATGATAGTTATGAGCGTAGAGACATTGACCAAAATTATACTTGCTCCGAAAATGATGATAATGATGTGACACCACGTCTACGAACGTAGCCGCTCAGACAAACTCCTGATATCTCGCGAATTCTAGGTACTCCGGTTCTAGCTCGCTCTTTGCTCGACAAAGTTCCACCCTCATCATATGCCCCATCAGTAAACTTACTTTGTGAGCTAGTATAATTTTGGTCACTGCCTCAAAGCTCATAACTATTATCTATTCGAGGCTATATATTATAATCAGGATTCGTATCATCTACAAAGTCTACTATCTCAGAATCTTAAAAATTCATAATGAATAATAATAAATTCCCAGCGAAAAGAAAAATTGAATGATGAACAATCAGCTATTGATCACTGATAAGATAGTGCTTAAGGTCTGAAGTGAATCATTTTAGAACCGCCTACCGGATCTAATTGTAAAATAAGCCATTATAAAATCTACTTTGACTTACTTTACTAATGGTTCAAAGGCTCCCAAGTGGGACAGAGGGCATCTATCCATAGTGCTACTCCATCGGGATCTGTCCTGGGCAATGCGCTAAGCCTCTGATCTGGTGAGACTGCCTTCAGTTCCGCCGCAACAGTAAGCCACCAGGTTCGCTTGCGTCGACAAACTTTCCTCTTTCCTTGTAGTATCCAATGGAGAGCTTGTTTAGGGATATTGGTGGAGTCTCTTTAAAGCATGTGGCCGATCCATGACCATTTGCGGCGCTTGATCTGATTATCAATCGGCGTTTCCTTGCACAGTTCTCACGGTTGGAGATGGTCTCTAGCCAGATAATGCCAAGTGTTTGCCGGGGGCATAGGTTGACGAACACCTGCAGTAGATGCGTGATATTCTTGGTCTCTGCTTATTCTGTAATCTGCTTTTAAATACGCAAAAAATCATAAAAATCGGTCTAACCATCCTCGAAATTTGAGCAAATATTATACATAAAGGTTTAAACACTTTGACCTAAAATTCTTTTTAAAGAACAAATTCTTGAAGGGAATTTAGTGCATAAATGCCGAACGCACTGTACAAAGAACTAATTATTTTACCGGGAGATTAATAAAAATCTGTTACATGTATTGTGAAAATAACATTAACTTTGCAAAATATGTCAATCAGACAATATAAACCAATAGAATATATTACAAAAATTTCATTATTTCAATAGATATTTTTGGATTTACTTAACCTTGATTTCGCCGACCCTCCATTGTCACCTGTTTGAATAAAAATATGGCGGCTTACTTCCGCTTCTTGAACTTAAACGTCAAAGATGATTAACCATAGAGTAGAAATAAAACGTTTCCTGCTAGATAGTTGCCAGAAATGAAATAATATTACATAAAAACGAATTTGTTCTATTTATAGACCGCTGGGTCATAGTGACATCTTACAGTTCGCTATACTCAGGACTCAATGACATGTACAAATTTGTTCTTTGAGAAAGACGTTCGGTTATAAAGACAACTTTTCAAAAAAATGTCTGGGTCTTAGGAGGATAATCAAAAAGTGGACCATTCAGCCCTAAAAATTAAAATAAAAATACTTCCATCTTTCAACATCGTGAGTCGTGGCCCATACTGTCTACGTCTGCCACTTGTTTTTTAAAGATAAGACCGGCCGTGACATGGCCGTGACAGTGACGTCTGATATATTTATCGGTATGACAGTCCTGACATTTTCAATCGTGCCTGCAATTCACACGAGCTGCCTATTTCCTTTATGCGACCTAGATTAGTCGGGTTATCATAACTAAATGTTGACCTCAATGATTTAACCCAATTCCGCCTAATGGATTCGGTAATACGCATATCTGAACACAATGATCAAGCACCGTAAATGGATTAATATGGAAATTGCTGTAATTGAGATGATTTGGATGTTGCTTTTGCTTAAATAACTGTCGAAACATACCGAGTTTCATAATAACACGATTAATTTAACGCTAATGATGTTAAATATATTTTTGTTTAACTTAGAGCAAACTAAACTTGCTTTAAAAAATATTTTTGAGTATTTACGTCTACCGTTCTACATAATTATCCGCAGTGAAACAAATATCTATATTCGTAGAAAATATATGACGTTTATGAAGGACGCAAAGCTACAAAATATTTATTTCGTAATAGATCTAACAACACAGAAATTGAATCGGAAAAGGAAAGTAGATAAGGAGGTTTTCCTGTTGCTGTTGACACTTGTCATCGGCAATCTGCTTTTATTTAGTTTCAATAAATGTCTCACAAGTCGGTATAATCCTAGTTATGAAAGCAAATGATAATAATTCTGTTGTTATAAAAGAGAGTATTTAAAGTTTCAGGAATTTCTTTCACATAACCTCCTATTTATAATCGACACAACCGATTTAAATCTTTGGACACAACACATTTTATTTAACACTCGTTAAATGAACACTGAAAGAAAAGTTTAACCAAACTACTTTGGCTATTTGAGGAATAACCGCAAAGTTTGACAAGATACTAATAAAGTTAACTAGATTTTAACAAAAAGTTAACTGTTATTAGCAAACTGGGTTTGGTTACATATTGCAAAAAGTTATGTAGTCACTTTTTTGTGTAATGGGTTGACAAAAGTTTGGTTGTGTATAAGTAACTATTTTTTTCAGTGAAGCACGTTCAATCTTAGGAAATAAAACCATGAGAAACTAGTGCTTTCATCCGTAGGAGTCATCTACTGCCCAGGCCTCATATCCCAGATGTCCAAGAAGGGTTGATGATGTCGTTCCACCTTCTCTACCATCTCAATTTAAGCCGGCCGCAAACGTCCGTTTCTTTTCCGAACGGAAAATGTAAGACACGTTTGCGCCCACTCGAACATTTTTCATTCGGGTCCCCGTATATGAAATTTCTTTACGGAAATAAACTGACGTGTGCGACCGGCTTTATTCATACAGCTGCAGTGTTTACAGTTTTAAAAAAGGAGATAGTGAACCCATTTTCAAGTGTCTAAATTCAACCCCCATTTATCAGGCACACTTTTAACCATAAACTTAGTACTGCCAGTATATTATAAGTATATGCTATTAACCTAGATATATCACGGTTAATAATTACTAAAGTAGGTAATTAAAAATGTAATCCTTGTTGCAGGTAAGCCGGCGTGCACTTGCCGTCTATGCGACATGCCTCGTATATCATCGTACGGTAAGTACTCGGGAATTGCGCAAATTGACCCTGACCCTCCCCCGTTCAATAATAAATACGTCCTTGACATTTATTATCTTATACACATTACAATTTGTAGATAATTTGCATATTTCAGTGACAGTGGCGATTAATGTAATCACATTAACTGTGTTTTCAGCATTTGTGGGATGTAGCGTTATTTTAAATTCTTTTAATAAAATTAAATACTGTCTGTAAATATGTCAAATTATTGACTGATTTCAGCTACAAATGAAGCCATTGAACTGGCTCAGTTTTAGTAAAACATACATAGGTACTTACATAGAATCACGTCTTTATCCCTTACGGGGTAGACAGAGCCAAGAGTCGTAAGACTCGAAGTCCACGTTTAGCTGAATATTGGGCTCTCTGATGGAATGGAAATTCAGGTTTAGTGACAGGATGCTAGCCCATCGCCTATGAGTGGAGGAATCCCCATGAGCAAAACGATTCAATTTAATGCGGACCTCCCTAAAAAGGAAGATATTAGAAGCATCCTTAACCAGAGAACATGTATAAAGAGAGTGATGAGTGTAGAGGAAGCAAGAGAGATCTGTAAGGATCGTAGCAAGTGGAAATCGCTCGTCTCTGCCCCCTCGGGAAAAAGGCGCGATAATATGTATTTATGTATGTATTCAATTTAATCTGTGCCTGGTTCAAAGGCAGCAGAACACCACATCTAGTGTGTGACGCATTTTGGATAACCCTCATTGAATTCAGTGAGCGGCAATCAAATATCGAGTATTGTGTGAGTGGGTCACCGGGTCTTTCCGACCCTCAGCCCGCATCGCCCCCGTTCCCATGTTAACTATGCACAGCACAAGTCCCAGTAAAAACAACCAATAAATTTAATGTTTCGCCCCTATATTTACCAACGCAGTGCTCTTTGTTTTAAACGTCTCGCGTTTCCTGCAATTTCAAATTCACGCTGCATGCTTTCCATTCTAAACTGCTTTTTTGTGCTAAATTTTAAGGTACTTATTATATCAACGCGATTTTTTTAAAATATATTCGCTATTAAGTTTGGAAAATCTAACGTTGTAAATTTCAAATAAAAGTAATCCATTAGCTGTATAGGTACCAATAGATCTATTTTAAACTTTTAGTATTATTTTATGTGATTTAGTCTGTTAATTCACATAAATCCCATCTTTGACTTTAATAACTTAATAAATAACTTAAATACTTTTACGACTGTAAAATATTCCAATAAAATAATATATTTGAATGTTTCTATTGAAATCTTAGGCCCCATAACCAGTCGTGATTTTAATTAAATTTTAACTAATTAACAAATGACTCAGAATGATAAATTAATCGTCCTAAAAGCTTATTATCATCATATTTGAGTAATATCCCTAGATTGCATTTAATTCCCAGCCTTCGCAGACTGTATAGTATTCCTTACATAGTGTCTGTACTTATAATTGCATTTTGGTGTTTCTAATAAAACGGAAACTCGTTTAAGTATTGAATAGATGAAGTTATTATACCTGCTTATAGAAGATTGAAGATTAAAATGGTACTAATGATAATTTAGATTTCATAATTGAAAAGAAAATAACAAGAATTATGTTTTCATGAGAGAATTGTATCTTGAATGAATGATGATGATGAAATGAATTCTTTTTTGTTAAAAGGTTCATAGAAGTTTATATTTCAGATTTAATAGTAGGTATTGAGAAAATTACTTAATTATTTTCTCTTTTATCGTGCTCTATATCATTTTATGTTATTAGAAATTGTTAATGGAATCTAAAGGTCAAATCATACCTTATTTCCTATGAATAACAGAAAGTGTATATATAACAACTAAACGTCCAGCCATGCATTCCATATGTATTTGCGAACGGAATTTCTGTATTGCGATGTAGTCGCTTATTAATTCTTCATATGATTACTAATTTCAGTTTAAATTATTCTACAGAATATGTAAACAGCTCCTACTATTCGTTCAAAACTCACAAATACAACGTTGATCATATCAACGGCTAATTTGGTCTGCCACACTCCCAAAACGTATTTCCCTGGTTTAATGACATCCCGTTTCATCAAATAAATTAATAAGTCATAACCGAGTACGGGCCCGCATAAGCGTACATAAATACATGAACAGTCGAACAGGGAGGGAGTGACACTACTGTGACTACAGCGCAATCTATTATTTCGAGTACAATAATAGCATCCATGTCGCTTTCTCAATTGATAGTGGTATAATTAGCTGAGGGAGCCACGGTGACGAATTAATCACCACTTGCCGGCGTTCAACTGCGAATAAATATACGTAATTAAGTCTTAACAGATTAATCCCTGTTTTAGTTAAACGATCTGCGTATCTAAGTTAAACTGGCATATTTGACTGCGTTTTTAATTTTTTGTTTATCATTAAGGATGGTTAAAGAATTATTAGGATGGCTAGGATGCCGACAATACAGTTAGTAAGTACATTTTATCGTGTTAAAATTCAATTAAGAGGAATTCGTTGCGTACAATATTTTTGCTTCTATGAATATTCTAGAATATTCCGACACAAGTGCGGAACAACCAAATAATGTCATAATTGGTCGCTCGCCTTCGACGCGTCTCGCTATCAATGTCCGGACGAACAAAGATAATTTAAATAAGCATTCAATGTATGAGTTATGTAAATAACGCGAATTTTTGCAAGGCCTTCTTGAGACCTCGCGAAATACAGGACCGACCTTCCGCTTATCGTCGTGATATGATGATATGCGCATACGCAGTAGCCTGAAGACGAGCAATCCTTTCAGTTCCTCATTACTATCCGACTAGAACGTGCTCAATCTAATGTCGTGGAAAAAGCTTTACGCTAGTAAGTTTTTTTTTTCTAAATTATCTGTGTGGCCTAGTGTTGTGACGTGTTAGTGAGACGTGTTGTGTTTAGATAAATGGCTGTCTAGTGACGTGAACTAAATACTTGATGAAAAGTGCGTGTGTGGGCGTTGGGAGTAGAATCATCGCTACGCTGCGCGGTATCTAAATTGCCTAGCCACGTTTGTTTGAATCAAATAATCTCAAACCAGTAATTATAATTACCGTATTGAAATGATTAAAATGAGGTGTGAAATGATTTCGGAACATTAACCGTTGCGGTGTTGACGCTCGGCATTCGGAACGTACATTTTTTACGGTCATTATTTACGTTTATATCTTTTTACGACGATATTCCGATCATTAAATAACTAAAATTACACCTATAGTACCAAATTGAGATTCCACAACCACATTAAAAGTACGTTTTAAAATTATTATGCGTTGTCATTTTTGTTTAGATTATGTGGGTATAATTTTTTAAACGTAGTTTTAAAAAATTAAGAAACGCTACACTAAGTTTTTTTATGATTATACTTGCTTAAAATAAACTTTTTATTTTCTTTAGGTAATTTAAAAATATTGATTTTATCTATGTAAGTCCATTGTATCCCATTGCAAAATATTGTTTATTACTAAAATATACTATAGGTCTACCGTAGGATGAATGACGTACATAGAAACAAAATCGTTTAACAGTGATGTAACCGTCATAAACCGAAGGTATTCGAAAATAACTGTGATCGTAAATTAAGTGAGCAATCGAATCATAAATTGTTTTCATTTTATCGCCAGCGTCGTACAAATTTATACGTCATGCATAATTTAAAAGTATTCCTAATAGGTTATGTGTTTCAATTATATATTGTAGGTACTTATGTGTTCCAAAAAGCCTTATAACCTTTAAAACTAACTTATTTCAAAAATGAACAAGTTCTAATAATGTAAGTTTATCTAAAACTGGTATCAGAATCGCAATCACTACGTCATCGACACTGTGTAAACAAATAATTAGTACTTATTTGGACTAACTAAATGATTTTTTATGGAAAGCGAAAAAATATTTAATCGAATACGATTTACTTAGTTAAATTTTTGAGAATAGATAACTATACTTACAAGACGTGCATAGAATATAATGCAGTTAGTATAGATATATAATACCAGCGTAAGTAATAGAATATAAGAAATAAATAAAAATAAATAAATAATAACGTTGCCTAAACTGAATGTGAATAAATTTTAATTTAACTTAAATTGCTTAACTTAAATTTAACCTAACTTTGAAATTAGATGACTATTAAATTTTATATTCATATTCCATAACAAGTCGCCCACACAAAGTCGCCACTTTAGAATTCTAGTTTTTTTTTTATAAACGCTCATTATTGAGTACAATGGCCAGCAACAGATAAAGAAAAAGTGAGACAATCGCGCGAAGAGTATAAAGTACGCACAAGAACGCGTTGACGACCTGCGCAAGGTATGCAGAATGCATGCTCATGCGCTGCGCAAGTGCGCATGATTCGTAAATGCCAGGGCCTCTCGTCTGAAGCGGTCTCTTCAATCGTGATCGTGAATGTAAATGTACAACTGTAATACTTCTCGATTCGCGAATTGCTGACAAACTTTCGTTAATTATTCCGATAATAGCATGGCTTTGTTTTCATGGGAATTTCAGGAAAACCTCTCTTAGTGCTCCCCTGCACTCCCTAAGGAACCTAAATTTCAGCTTTCTACACCGCTGTGCATTGCATTGTCTATCAGTCACTCAGTCAGTCGGTAACGGAAGAATTTTATATATATTGATGACTAGCTTTTGCCCGCGGCTTCGCCCGCGTGAATTTCCCACGGGAACAGTGTTTTTTTCCGGGATAAAAAGTAGCCTATGTGCTATTCCAGGTCATTATCTACCTCTGTACCAAATTTCATCGAAATCCGTCCAGTAGATTTTGCGTGATTGAGTAACAAACATCCTCACAAACTCACAAACTCACAAATTCACAAACTCACAAACTCACATCCAAACTTTCGCATTTATAATATTAGTATGGATTTATGATTTACTAAATTGTCTGACTGTTACATGTAACTGTAACATAGTTTAGTGAAGCGGTAGCAGTGGGTATTGGTCGAATAGTTAGACTTTCGTTCTGTGGTCGAACTAGATTCAAATCCTACTTTAGAATTTGTTTACCAATCTAACTCATGTATGGCACTTTTCATAGACTACCACTTGCTTCAAGTGATGGAAAACAACGTGAAGAAACCTGCACTCTAGTTGATGATTTATCAGCTACTAGCTGCTGCCCGCGGCTTCGCCCGCGTGAGTTTCCTTAGATGAAAAATCTTTTTGTGTTCCAAACTGTAGTAACCTAAACTCCAGTACTCAAAATTTCAGCTATTTGGTTATCCCGTGTCCCGCGGGAATATATTAGGTACTCGTAGTACAGTCGCGGTGTTAAAATGAATCAAAAGTGATATTTTATTCAATAAACGATCTTCGTCTGCTCGTTATCTACAATTTCCCGTGTACCACCACTACCACCCAGAGTCCCGTGTCCTGTCTATTTATACGTCAGTAGAAAATGCTTATCAGGTTGAACGACTTTTGCTAAGGCCCCATTTCCATTTTTTATAGAGTAGCTGGGCTCTTGGAGTTCTTCATCAGATGTTGCATAAACTTAAATTTTTATACGTCAGCAGAAAATGCTCATCAGGTTAAACGACTTTTGCTAAGGCGCCATTTCCATATACATATGTAATAGTGTAGCTGGTCCCTTGGAATTCTTTATCAGATGATCCTGATCTTCGATTTTTATACGTCAACAGAAAATGCTCGTCAGATTGATAAACTTTTCCAAAGGTACCATTTCCATTATTTCTTATAGTTTAGCTGTTCTGTTAAGGTTCTTCATCAGGTGTTCCAGTTTTCAAAATCACTGATAGCCTATATGTTGCCCAGGCTTAATAGCTATACAACAAAAAAAGTTCTATCAAATCCGTCCAGCAGATATTGCGTGAAACGCGTACATACATATACAGATGGACAGACAGACAGACAGACAGACAGACAAAAAATTCCAAAAAAATGTTTTTGCTTTCTGTTATTCTTTTTAAGTATCCATCTATCCATTTCAGTCAAAAATACTAAATGTACTGTACAGACAAAATATCTTTACTGTTTTATTATTATCCCACGACCCCTAAGCGCGAAGTAGAAATCACCAAAATTGCGCAGCGCCATCTATTGAAAATATTGAGAAATAATTTCAGCTTACATTTCTCATTTTATCAACGCCATCTATTGGATATTATTTTGCTTGGCACAATCAGTAGATGACCGGAAATAAATTTGCAAATGAATTTATTCGTTTCTTTTCAAAATTCTAAAAAAGTAATTCCTTATATTAATTACCTGGCATAAAACATTTAAATAATACCGACTAAACATTAGAAAATTATTGTTAGTGGCAGGATTCGATCCAGCTACTTCAGCTACTTTTTGAAATATTTCTTTACAAAAAAGTCGTGTCTATTTAAAAAATATAGAATTCTAAACATTAACTAATACATAAACGCAAAAATAATTGGAAAAAAGCGCCCTCTTGTCTGTCGGCTTTCTTATCGCAGTATAATTTTATTAGAACTTCAGAGAAAAATTCGCAGTTTCGATTCCCAGTACAATTTTTTTTACTTTGTTTTTTATTTTTTATTTGGTAATTATTTTTATTAATAATATTGTTGACCATTAATGACTTAATGAGTGTATTAAAAATGCATTTATTCAAGAATAAGCAAGTCTGATTTTCGTGATTCACGTCGCAAAGCAGCTATGTTTTGACGACTTTTTGAGAGCGCCATCTAGTTCTTGATTTGTATAACAACCCCCATGTTAATATATTTTACGTAAGTAAATTTGCGGAGCAATTTGACATGCGTCTGCCTTGTCTAAATGCCACCGGCAGTCTGAGGACAGAGAGGTAAGACGAGTTGCCATATGAACGACAAGGAAGGTATGATGTTTCCATTAAAAATTGCGATGGACGTAGGTGAATAATGTTATAATTTAAGATTGTGTAGAAATAAATAACTTGTTTTAATAAATTCTTTAATTAAAAATTCAGTAATCATATGAACTACATTAATGTGAAATATTTTTTTTTAAATATCATCGTACTACAGAGTTTTTTGGTAATTTAGGGAAAATGTTTAGGATTATTTTTTATCGAGCAAACTTAGTCAAATCATGTTTTCGGTTCTTGCACTGTGTTGCTAATTTCCTAATCTATTATTAGCAAAAATTTCAGAACTGTACAGTAAGTGCAAGCAAAGTAATTTGGTAGGCAAAACGCGAAATTCTGAGCCTTAATAAAGGACATCGCATTTTGTCCACCTAATGTTGCCGCTAAAAAAGAAGCAGTCCATCCAATATTCCTGTTCTAACAACACAATAAATATTTATCAAAAGAGGTGTTATTCAAACAGCGTGTTCAGAAATAGTCAAACCCGAACCCGAAATGAAAGGCTCGTGTCAGCACCGTCCGGATCTAAATAATTCTGAATAAAGTGGCCCAGCAGAATGTCAAATAAAACACCGAACACCGGCCACTATCAATAACCCCGTGTTGTTTAAAATTCGCGGCCCGTCAGGGATTTGGCACTTCAGCGCGAGTTCGGAATTCATAATACTTTTTATAGCCACCATCTTGATTTCGGTGGTTTGATGTATTGGCTGGTCCGGGAGCTGTCAGCCGTCCGGTTTGATGGAGTGGAAGAGTTGCAAAAGCTTGTGGATTTTTATTAGCCTTTATTTCAATAGTTTGAATAGTTTGGAAATGTAGACCACTACTTAGACTGTTTCCCGTTTTCTAAGTGCTGAATTTTTGCATTTATATGGATGATGAAGCCAGAACGCATTCGGTTTACAACTCAATAAAACATTTGTCTTTCACCGCCACTACTGGAATTGATCGATCATAATAAATCTTTATCATCTCACAGACTATTCAAAATGTGTCATTCAATACCAGTGGAGTAAAGTCACTATTTGTTCTTTATTTTACGGTTTTTCCTTTCTCTTTACCTCGCAAAGCTGTTAAATATTATGTAAGTTCGTCTTAATAAATAAAACTAAACATGGCACAATTTTAATTGCGTTTTTGAAAGTGTGCATTAGATTGTTTCAAAACTCCGGTGATTATCCGAAAATAGAGCGTTTAACACTTCATTAAGAGATTAAATAACCAAGATCGCTATAAGATAACAAAACTAGACCAAGGAGATCAATTAAAAAACTTATACTTGTTTTAAAAGTAGTATTGCTTAATAACTTTTTACATAGAAGTAACATTATTGAGGTATATTCCTCGAAGGGCATCAATCGTCAAAGTTTGATTAGAAGCCTATGTGCTATTCCAGGTCATTATCTACCTCTGTACCAAATTTCATCGAAATCCGTCCAGTAGATTTTGCGTGATTGAGTAACAAACATCCTCACAAACTCACAAATTCACAAACTCACATCCAAACTTTCGCATTTATAATATTAGTATGGATTCTAATTCTAGAAAGGTTTTTTCTATTCAAATAAATATAATACCTACCTTGATAAACGTATGATGAAATATTTTATTGGTTTTGACACTGAGAGATGAATCAGAATTCGCAACCCAAATATCATAAATGGCGCGATAACGTGTTATCGTATCGACACATTATGCCAGTATCGAGTAGGTAGTTAGGTGACTGTTATCGTACATTCAAGGCCATTGCCAATAAAATTGTTTATGCAAATCAGCCAGTTTCGGCATACACAACAACGACACATTAACTAAACTTGTCGCACTCGTGCCGTAGTCCGACTGCTATAAGTTCGCCTGGGCTGACTACGGACATTTTTACTCCTATTAGTCTTAGATCTTAGAGTTGTACTACGAGGTGCTAGGGGTCTCTCTGGATCATCCTACTAATCCTTCTTCCTTCTAATATTATAAACTAGCTTTTGCCCGCGGCTTCGCCCGCGTGAATTTCCCACGGGAACAGTGCTTTTTCCCGGAATAAAGTAGCCTATGTGCTATTCCAGGTCATTATCTACCTCTGTACCAAATTTCATCGAAATCCGTCCAGTAGATTTTGCGTGATTGAGTAACAAACATCCTCACAAACTCACAAACTCACATCCAAACATTCGCATTTATAATATTAGTATGGATGCGAAAGTTTGGATGTGAGTTTGTAAGGAAGTTTCTTACTCAATCACGTAAAATCAGGTGGACGGATTTTTATGAAATTTGGTACACGGGTAAAAAAAAAATACCGGGAATACACATAGGGTACATTTTATCCCAAAATTTTCATGGGAGCGAAGCCCCGGGGATCAACTAGTAACATGAAGATTATGTATGATTCTTGTCCACAACTTCGTTTGCGTTGAATCCGGGGTATCTAACACAGATCCTTTCACCCCCTTAGGAGTGCAATTATCGAAATTCTTTTCTCTGTGTCCACTCATGTTTGCAAAAAAACGCTGTGCAGAATTTCATGAAATCTAAATATAGATGGATAGATCTAAAAAATAATATTATACAAAATGTAACAACAAATTATAACTCGTGAAAACAAAGGGTGCCAAAAACATTTGGTTATAAAAGCGCCATACATTATTGTTACTTGGTACTTTTACACTGCAGAGCAAATACTATCAGAATTTATGATACAGCCCAGTGTGCTTCTGCCTTATCTGCGAAGCTTTGTGCCATTTTACAGCTCCACACACAGCTTACATCGAGCTTTGTAATATAATGTATACAAAAGTATGGAAAAAAGGAAATCTTGCTAGTCATACAATTCTACGTTACTAACACAAAAACTTATTTGTATTTTTAAGATAAAGCGTCTCGTAAGCCGTGTAACGAAAACACAATCATAACTCCTGGTTATTTCTTATTTTCCAGAAAATAAGGAAACATCCCTATATTTCTAGCGTCATTTTGTGCGAAAATTCTAATCGGTATGCTAAGGGTGCTGTTGAAATCGATGCCATAATTCAAATCGGTGCAAGAGTCGTATTCGTATTACAAACTCGCCGAAATTACTACCGAATTCAGTCTATGCGGGGTAATTTGACAAGGTGTTGAATGCACTACGTATTGATCAAATAGAGAGCTATAAATACACAGCAAAATAGTCGGTTACTGCGCAAAGATTATGCATATGAGTAGAGTTTATTTACGCAAGTGTTTGATGTCGGGACGGCAGCCTTGAAATCGCTAATTTGCGTTGTATCACCGCGTCAATGGTATGAAAACCGTATTTTAATTTTATTTTTATTTTGAACTAGCTATTGCCCGCGGCTTCGCCCGCGTGATTTTCCCACGGAAACAGTACTTTTTCCCGGGATGAAAGGTACCCTATGTCCTTCTCATAGTATTTCTAAATATTATTATGTGTATGCAAAATTTCAGGAAGATTGCTTTAGTATATAAAGCGTGAAGAGGTCACAAATAAATAAACATACAAATAAACAAACACAATTTCGCATTTATAATATTAGTTAGGATTAGGACAGGAAAATCATTTATCGACCCTGAAATAACTAGCTCGCCCCGGAGCCGTTTTTGTACCCGTGTACCAAATTTCATCGAAATGCGTGATAAGTAATAAATTCCATTCATACTCATTACTAAAGAATACTTTTCTCATTACTAAAGAACAGTAAGTAAGTACCTACGTAAAAAGAGTAAAAACTATAAAACTACCACCACCAAACATTATGGACAGAAAGTGCAATCTCTTCCAGGCAACCTTAGAAGAATAGGTAAAATGTAAATCTCATTACATTTTCTCATTTTTAAAAGTTCTACATATCACAGAACTTTTCTATAGAACATCTGAGAACGACGCAAGATACAAAGTTCGCTCATTTGTATACCGAAAACCTTGTAACTATCACAAATGTACATACGATCAAAACCTGCATATATGAACGACTTATTCCCAGACGTCTACATTAGCCAATTCATCCCAAGGATATAGGGCAGCCCGGCGCCTCCTGATCTCATTCCACCAGGCGCCTTCTTGACAAAGCCTTTGTCGATAATGCAGCCTACTTCGCGAATTAGGACTCGGGTCATTGACATTGCTACCTCATTAATCATAAATCATTTAAGAAAAAATACAAATACTGAAACCCTTTCTTTACTTTTTGAAAAACAAGAGAATTCCCTGAGTAATACCGTTTCCGCAAGTCGAGTTTGACTCATTTCATGTATGTAATTCGCCAAAATGAATTACTTTTGTAAAGAAAACAAGCTAAATAGCTATTTAAAAACTTGATGAAGTTCTTTTACAAAATACACAACCATTACAGATAAATGTTTCATAGAAGCAACCAACTAAACTGCAAATACAAAGTCGATACAAATTGTAACATTCTTACAAAGAAATTGAGAAAAAAATAAAAAAAACATTTCAAAATGGGGTAACGATTTTAAGCCATTTTTGTGTAAAGGCACATATTAAAGTAGTTAGAAAAGTAATAAGTAGTTACTACGTAAGTGAGATATTCACTTTAATTTGTTTCGTTGACACTCAATTATTTTTCCTGTTTATATCAGCTTTAATTACACCATAGTTACTACGACTAAACTAAATACATCTAGGAGTTGATTTGTGGTCGTTTAATCCGGCCGGCATACAACGGCACGCCTCTAGAGGTTCTAATTAACTCCTAACTACAGATTACACTTGGTGGATTAATCTCTGCTAACCAATCAGGAACGTTTCTTTTTTGTAAGAAATCTTAGACTTTTTACCGCAGATTAATCGAGACGAATCGATTGAGAATTATCGATACATGTGTAATATGTAGTTAAAAAGTTGGTTGCATCAAAATAACACTCCCCAGGCAATCGTTCCGTGCATTTATTTAGCATAAAGTAACGAGAATACAGAAGGATAGTTCATAGTGTTCACAGCTTAGACAACATAAAGTGACAGCGACAGGCACAGAACAGTATACGAGTTGTTGTATCCCGATTTCGTGGCGATAGTTAACTTCTACCAAGTGTAAGTGTAGTTGTACTTAGCTAATTTATAACTAAACATTCGCATGACACCTCATCTAATCCCACTGCTAGGTCAAGGCTAAATTTTGTACCTATTTTATATATAAACGCTTGAATTATACAGTTTTTGTTATAGCCAAACTACTACAGAAAAAGACTCTGAAAGGATACTCTGTGTATGTCGTAAAGTTTATATGTACCTACCTAAAGGCCTCTACTGCCGGCCCTTAATCAGGGCCGATTTAGAAAGCAAGTGTTGCCAGGTCCAATTTTAAAAAATCCGTAAAACTTTGCTCAGAAATCCTTAGCATCTATATAAATCGGTAGATCTGCAGATTTATGTAGAGGCAATCTATGGACTTTAACGGATTTACAAGCAAAGCCTTATTTTAAAAATTTAATCAAGCAACACTGCTTCACAAATTGGCCCTGATTAAGGCCCGTATATAGTAGAGGCCTTCAGGTATGTAATAGCTCTCCCCTTAGCTTTGCTTTATGCTTTGAGTCATAACCTTCAGAATACGGTCCTTGTTCTGTGCTCTCGTTATTTTGATTATGAACGAAGGGGGCCAACCCTCGTTTCAAGGTCACAGGGGTGAGCGGCTATACTTATTTATGCGTGTCTACCGTAGCCAATAATACTTACCTACTAACTTGTTGACGGTTTTACGGCACCTTGTTTTACAGATAAACGGATTATTTATTACTCGTTACAGAAGAACTGCTTTCCTGGCTTTTATCACGTGTGGCTTATGGTTCTACGTTTCGAGTGTGTTATAGGTAGATAACACCAGTGTCAGATTTTTTCAAGTCGCATATAGGCATCTGACACGGCTTAACGACTATGTTACTAAGATCGTTAATATACTTAATAAGTTAAGCTGCAGTAGAATTATTAGGTTTCAGGTTTTATTTATCTTCACTGTTATTCCCAAGGGCTTTTCCCAAAAAACAAGTCAAAGTAGTTTAACTTTTAATTGGCTCAATCTCGTTTAATTTATATTACATTGTTTTTGTACCTCTCTGTGAATTAATAATAAATAAACAAAAAAAAAACATAATATTATCCTATAGGGGCGTTAGACGCTACGGATGAAAGCGTCATTCGCACTCCAGTTTAAGCCGCCTCTGCGCGGGCGACCGGCAAAGTTGCTATTCTCAAACGAGCTCTGAATTCGTACACGAGTCGGAACTCGAACGCTTCGCTTCACCGAACGACTTTTATTAACGTTTCTACGAAAAAGCGATCATAGGATTTTTATTGTTCCTGCAGTTAACACATCAGAGGTTGTGTGAAATCAAACTCAGCTCGATTTAGCTTAAAGAAGAAGCAACACGTAAAAACTACATGCTTTTTTTAATTATTATGTAGAAGTTCATTGATTCTGCAAAAATCCTTATACTTACTAATAGATAACTTACCACGCACTTAGATATTAAAGACAATAACTTAGATCGTCCATGTTAAATACTTATATTTGGCTAGACTCTTTTATTTTGCGTCGATTTACACATGTTTGCTAATTTGTCTACTGTGTTTTGGCCAAACGCCAATATTAACGTATTTATAGTGCCACCTACAGTAAATACTTCGCCTATTTCTCTATGGTCAAGAGTGAAGTATGATTCTTCCTTCGGGATTATTGATTCGAAGTACCTATCCTCCATCAGCCAGCCAGTAACACACATTCATTCTGAACTACTTTATTAGGTACCTATTCAATTCATACAATATTTCTACATGTATGTATATACCTAATTTAACTATTCTTAATGCATTAATTGTAAATAATCAATCCTAAATAATATCTAAACACGAATTTTTGTGAGTGATGTTTGGAACTCTTTCACGGACCGAACCCGAACGCACCGAAAACCGAACGTATTTAAATTAAATTAAACTTAATACACGGGAAGGGTAAAACCTGGAAAAACATAATTCTACGGACACTAGTAACATCAGCACCTCACTTCCTTGACTAGCCAAAAAACAATGGCGGGGCGGGGGTAATGCACGCTACCACAGACAAAAACCCGCGATAAAAACGCGAAACGTGCCTAACCGTCTAACCAATCTAAGGCCGTTAACCTCAAGAATAAACACCTATCCATTTTATTGTATGTGCACAATGTTCCATTTCCATTGGGACTTATTTAATCTATGGAATAAGTCCACGCGCTGACTTTTTGGGGCAAAAAGCGTACGGTTTCATTCTTGTGTTTCATTGGAACAATCATCCCGCTCTACTGCTCTGATTGGATGGATTATAACGGGGCTATTTTTAGATCGGAAAAATAATCGATTTCTCTTATGTCATTGTAATCTTCTCTCCCTTATCCTATTTATATCGGGTCGGCGCAAAATGGAGTTTCTTCCGATAAATTTTCATTCGGTACCCTTCCAAAACTTCCATATCATTCCTTAAATACTTCGGTCTTCCTCAAGTTCCTTTGCTTGTAAGTATAAAAATACCAAAAGGTATAATTACAGAATCTGTTCTACCGAATGTACTATGAAAATAACAACGAGGGACGAATTTACAATAACCCACTTTACTTCCACTAACCAATAGATATCATTGGATATACATAAATAATAAACCTACTTATCTACTCCTTTTCCAAATAGAATCCACTCTGAGCTTGTTTTTGTACGCTGACAACATTATTTTCCGCCTCCGTCGCCTCGTGTAGTGGCTAGGGCAAATTTATGCGGCTTGGAATCATTATACGATTGTATGCCAATCGCCAGCGGTCATTGACAGCGAGACTTGACCCGAACTCCGCCCGAAATGCTATTAATTTTAACGCTCATTTAACATTTCACTTCTGTGTTATTTGTTCTCTTTATGAAAAATTGATTTTCCCTTTTTGATGTAAGTATTACAAATGTGTTCGTGGCACCATGAAATGAGGAGCTGTCACATCTTAATCTCTAATTGACAGTTTATGTGACAGAATAGCTAGAAAGTATCAAAAGATAACTATAAAAATTACTAAATAAAAACTAAAAAGGGAGATAAAAAAATAGAGAGATTTTCGGTAATTTAAATAGGATTTTATCCAAAATATGTCTAGGGAAGATCAAAAATTTTCCTCATGCTGTAAAAATTTACTGCAATCACTAAAAACTTAAATTTGAGGGCACTTTGTCTTAGTAATTTCATAATTTAGAAAGTTTTGACTAGGTACTTACTGTCTACAATATTTTATTAGGTAAGTACATACATTTGCCTTCATATTTTGCTACGTACTTTGCTATTTACATACCTACTTACTTATAGCGTAATATCAATAAAATAATTTCATTGAATGTGGAATTAATTTTCTAATCACTATATTGGATTTACAAGTCGCTAATAACGAGTTGTTTGTGGGCTAATAGCCGAGTCTCGGTCGAGAGCCCGTGGGAATTGAACCCAGCGACCGCCGTTAGAAGAAACAAATTATTTGATCAGCCAGAGACAAAATTGTTCAGTTTACAATGGATAGACTTTGAGAGGTCAAGAAAGTTAGACTTAAACACGAAGTTATTTAGATATTAGGAGATGAATATTAAATCCTGTAGATTATTACAATGCCAAAGAACAAAGCTTTGGAAATAATACAGTTAACACGAATCCTGAAGAGCGGATTAAAGGAGCGATAAAACCTAAAGGACAATCTACTGTCCACGTCGATCGAACTGTATACACATCAAAAAAAATTTTTAAAACACTGTTTTACACAAACCTTCAAACAAATAACGTACCACGTACTAGTGATAGTAACATAGTGAAAATGACATTGTTTTCCGGCAAAACCAAAGACAAAACTAACTTCAAACAAATCCCAAGCGTACAGATGACGCGTAGAACTGTACCTTAACCGTAAATAAATGAGTGCGTATACATTACGGAATCTGTGGATTTATTCATTCCAGTTCGGATACATACAGACGCGAAGTGTTGCCAGCTTAAATATTGTTCTGCCCAATAGTCCGTGCCATTTTATTATTATTACCGACTGTAAAACGTTTTTAGTGTTCCGAAGACATATTCCCGTTTAAACATACAATTTACGTTTGTTACTCTAAGTATGCTCTCATAAAATTCGGCTTCAGTAAATATATTGCTTGAAATCTTTATATAAATGGCTGAATTGGTACTAAAACCTTAGCGAGTATTTCGATGAAATGCTATAATAATACCTTAAATGTTATATTTATAACTAGCGCCCCGCCCTGGTTTTGAACGGGGGGTATACACATAAATTGTAGCTTATGTCATTCAGGCATAATGTAGCTTTCTATTGGTGAAAGAATTTTTGAAATTGGTTCAGTAGTTCCAAAGATTACCCCCTATAAACAAACTCACAGTCTCACAAACACTTCATCTTTATAATACCTATTAGGTATGAAGTATGACTAGTATTATATGACTGGCTGCTCGACTTTCTCATGAATATCGCTATAATACAAAAAAAAAGTTTTTTTTTTCTAATCCAACTGTCAGTTTAAACAAAAAACCCATAAATATTAGAAAAGAGTAACCCAAGTAGCAACCAAACCATAACATCATAACAAAAAATATAACATTTACAACAAATAGTGTTGCTACTACGCAGCGTATAACCTGTTATGAAAAGCGACTTGCATCAATTACACTATGGTTGTTCGTGTTGGCCATGGTTGTTTCAACTACGGTGGTCTGGACATTACAACTCCAGAATACTAAAATTATACTACATGACATTTTTGTTATTTTACGCAGGAAAGCTCATAATATTGAGTAATCCTTGCTGTGCTAAATTCTTTATTAATTTTGGTAACTTAGGTTATCTAAAACTTAGGTTCATTGTAATTACATATTAAATGTTTGTTTTACGATTTTTTTACTTTGGTTTATTTATTTATCTCTTTACTAGTACTTTTTCATTTATTTGTATAAACCTAATTTAATGAAGGCTTGTGAACAAATTGCTAATTTTTACTCTTCAATATTTCTACAAACTACTGTTTTATCAATAAGTTCTGTAAGCGTGCTTAAATAAATAATTAATAGACGGTATGGGTTTGGCATACACAACAAACAAAATCGATCAATTGGCAGCTCTCCTATTTTTACTGGCACAGAGAGTTAATAGCATGTTTAATGCTTGGTTAAGTCGATGTTAAAGTTGTTTTAAAATATTTCACACCTTCTCATTTCAAGTCGACAGTAAATCCTTTCTAGAACGTTCCAAAAACCGTTACAAAATGGCGTTTTGAAATTACGCTCTAGTCGCTAGAGTTATTTTCTCAAAATAGAGTGCCGTTAACGTTTGTCAGTAATTTGGATTATCATCATCAGTCATTATACTTTATCATTCAGTAGGACGATCTTGAATTTTGATCATCTTTACTCAGATTACTAACATTCGAGATTAGTTATTTCTTTTCGAGTGGATTGCTACGTCTATCGGCCCGTAAACCCTGATGTCAAATTTTCTAAACCACCAAACGGCAGAGGCAAGGAAACGATAAAAAAATCTTCTTTAACAAAAATTATACCAACATATGTCAATTTTTTTTTCTTTTGAACTGCGATTGGGTTTATCATTTATTTGACTGTATTAATCGAAAAACACATGCTCAGAAACATTATGTTGTAACAAGAAAAGCAATTACAATTTGTCATTTAAGTCCGCGAGAATTTAAGTTACATAGGTATACGGTATTACGGTTATATAATAATGCTATAAACTAAAATCAACTGTGTTGTAATTTATGTAATTGCTGTTAAGTAGTTGTATAATATAAGTAAATTAACTTGAATTGTAGGGAACAAAATTATTACGCGCTTGAATATCTAACCACAATTAATTTATTTAAATCATTGCCAAGTTAAGTACTTTAGTAACGTTACAAGTTCAGTTAATTTACATAATAAATTTGTTTTTACTCAACGTTAGATTGTAGGCATCGTGACATCGACAGTTTCTAAACTGTCTCGGAAATTTGTTACAACTTATAGACAAAATTTTAATTTTTTTTCTATTTTTGTAATCTTTGCCAAACTTTAAAAGTAGGTACCTAGCCACTTTTTTGGGGTAACTCAATCTGTGTGATTTGTTCGTATACATTTATTTATTCGATTTTTGCGAGACAGTTACCGAACTAGAACAGTATGTACTTGTACTTCTGTAATTAAGACTTCATTAACAAAATAACTAAGTTGGTCACCAACTGTTAACGTCGACTTTATGGTCCGAGAAACCGGTCCGCGACTGATTCTGAGTGATATGCCGCTTATTATTACCCATATGTGTTCGCTTTTTATACCGTTCGCAAAAGAATTCCTTAATTAAATACGCGGCAAAAAATATTACGTGCAAATTCAATAATTCCGATTCAATTGAAGTGGAAACGATCGCTGTAATTTTTATTTCCAGCCAGTGACTTGGCAAATGATTCAGTCAATGATACATTTTGAATTATTTATTGGAAAGTTTAATTAACGACGTAGACTGGAACATTTCTCTGCATTATAATTTTTTAAATCATAGATTTCGGTACCGGTTTATTGGTTTGTTTTCAAAGTTCGAATGTCAATGTGACTTTGACAGTAAACAAATTGTGTTTTAACCTCAAATCGTTCTGCGGTTAACATAGATCACATAGATACTTAGTAGAGAAGGTTTTATTTTGTTTTGTTTAAAATATTGTTAGTTTATTATAAGATAACTTTTATTACACTGTCTTGTGTATTCTTTTAATCATAACTAAGTAAATATTTCAATTGACTGCTTATTCTCGATTGTTATCACTTGAACTTACTTAAATAACTTTATTAAATAATTCGTATATTCGTAGACACTTATCTAATAAAAATCCACATAAATTAAAGAAACGCGTTTCTGACCCGAAGGTAATAAAACTTTATTCTGCTAACATCTCGGAACAGATAAAGTAATTCTTACTCGAATTCCAATAAAACATTTAATGTTGTTTCGATTAAATTACAAATTAAATTATTATATACTAGCCGCGCCCCGGGGCTTCGCTCATGTGATAATTTCGGGATAAAAATGTAATGTATGTGCTATTCCCGGTATTTTTCTACCAGTGTACCAAATTTCATCGAAATCCGTCTAGAAGATTTTATGTGATTGAGTAACAAACCGCTTTTGTTTTATCGTCTGTCTGTCATTTTTATTCGTGCGTTAGCGTTACCACTGCCCGCTTTTACGTTTGTTTTGAGCGCTATTACCACATCTAAATAGTTGCTGTGACCACATAATCAATATGGACATTAGAAAGTTAATAAATGTTATTATATATTTTTTTTTTTGCATAGTCATGAGCTCGTGCTCGTGTAGCTTTACACATTGGACTCTGTAAGTAAGGCTCGTAGTACAAGTGAAAAGCTTCATGTGCTGTCGACTTAACCTACAATTCATACCTACTTTTCTCATTCATAGAGAATGAGAAAAGTATGAATTGTAGTAGGTAAAGTCAACTTGCCCCCCCCCTGCGCCATCGGCTGGCGACGCCCTTGACTTTCGCATTTATAATAAGTACTCGTATTAGTAGGATAATGCGTGTGTGCTAGAATAGATTTTATACATTTTTCTTATGTTTTCATTACAATCAAGTAGACACATAAACAAACATGTCTCAATTAAATGGTCAATTAAATGACATTTTGAACCAACACGCTTGAAAATTTCATCTTGCGAAGCCCGTTTATTTTCCCTCTTCACCCAAAAAATAAGTAGTCAATCAATTTGTAATAAACCCAACTAGTTACTAAAGGAACATAATCATAAACAAGCTTTGCTTTAAAAAGTAAGGCTAAAAATACGTTAGCAATATTTACAATACACCAAGAAATATAGGCCGAACGTTACAAAGAGCCGGTAGATAAACAAGAATAAGTACAAAAAGTGGTTTCAGAATAACCCCCTAGCTGCAGCTGCCGGCTCAAGGCAAACCGCCCGCTTCTTTAGGCCACGACCACGAAACAGAAATACTACAGAAGTAAAGCGTCGTCTTTTGGCTGATATTATTGCCATTATTAGTAGCCGAACGACAAACGAAAACGCTGGCAAAAATGTATGGAAAAAAAATATCGACATAGGCATATATATTTTTTTATATATTATATAGATTCCATACGGACTTGTGATGGGATGAAAGAGGGGAGCAAAGGGTTACAATGAGAATTAATAGAATAATCTTGGTAAAACAGGTATTTTACGATAATAATTTTAGGGATTCTCATAATTCTTTCGTATGTTTTTTGACTATAAGTGAAACGACTAAGTGAATACTTAACCAAACTGAAATATCATTTCAAGTGTGAAGTGTTATTTCGTCATAATAAAATGTCGACATGAAAATTAAAAATAAAACAATATGATGTGAACTATCAGGTTATTACTAAATATAAATAAATAATGTTTCTTATGTAGATATAATAAAAATATATTTTTTGGAGTAACAAAAATTAAATCAGGAACTCGTTTTGTGACTCAAACAATTTACTACACGGAAATGTAATGAGCTTTTGTTCCATTCTCTCTCTACTTTGTGACGTCCGCAAAATGTGATTTTTTTATCCTTTTCTTGAGCACTAGCTCACAATAGAGTGCAAATAAATTCAACTACATTCTTCTCGATATAGAACCAGCCGATTGCTCTTTAATTGACGGATGTGTTTAATCCCTTGTCTTCGAAGTCGTTTATCATTTACCTGACACATGTACTCACAACATTTAGACAGCAGCCAAGAAAAATGAATCAACAATTTAAATTCGTATTTAATAAATAAGATTTAAAAATCTTTTAAGTTGTCTTTAAGGTGAAGTGCGCTTCATAATGTCTCGTATTCAAGGGGGTGAAGCAGCGCGCGGGAGGGTGTAGCGCGGGGGGACGGCCTTCGGCGGCACTGCCACCGCCGGCTTATTCTGGGTGATCGCGCCCGCCGCCGGCCGGCCTATTCTCTAAAATATTTCCTAGGAACTTTATTTAGCAAATATATAGCAAATAGAGGCTTTCGATGACCAACTGTATGAATCATACAAGTAGGCTGTGATATAAGTATGGATTTCGCAAAATGTCCAATTCACAAAATGTCCAATTAGATAATAGGGGCTTTCGATGACCGACTGTATGGTATGAATCATATAGGTAGGCTGTGATATAAGTGTGGATTTCGCAAAAGGTCCAATTCGCAAAATGTCCAATTCACAAAATGTCCAATTAGCAAATAGGGGGTTTCGATGACCGACTGTATGAATCATATAGGTAGGTAGGCTATTAATTCGCAAAATGTCAAATTCGCAAAATGTCCAAATCGCAAAATGTCCAACACGCAAAATGTCCAGTTCGCAGAATGTCCAATTCGCAGAACGTCCAATTCGCAAAATATACATTTTGCGAATTGGACCTTTTGCGATATCCATTCTTATATCACTGCCTACCTATATGATTCATCCAATTCGCAAAGGGTCCAGCGGTCGCAAAATGTTCAATTTGCAAAATGTTCAGTTCGCAAAATGTCCAATTCACAGAATGCCCAATTCGCAAAATGTCCAATAAGCAAAATGTCCCAATTTGCAAAATATACAATTCGCAAAATGTCCAAAACGAAAAATGTCGAAAACGCAAATGTCCAGTTCGCAGAATGTCCAACTCGCAGAATGTTCATTTTGCGAATTGGGACATTTTGCTTATTGGACATTTTACGAATTGGGCATTCTGTGAATTGGACATTTGCGAACTGAACATTTTGCGTGTTGGACATTTTGCGATATGGACATTTTGCGATTTGGACATTTTGCGAATTGAACATTTTGCGAAATGAACATTTTGCGAATTGGGCATTCTGTGAATTGTAAATTCTGCGAGCTGAACATTTTGAAAATTGAACATTTTGCGACCGCTGGACCTTTTGCGAATTGGATGAATCATATAGGTAGGCTGTGACATAAGTATGGATTTCGCAAAAGGGCCAATTCGCAAAAATGCGAAATGGACATTCTGCGAACTGGATATTTTGCGAATTGGACATTTTGCGAATTGGGCATTCTGTGAATAGGACATTCTGCGAATTGAACATTTTGAAAATGTAACATTTTGCGACCGCTGGACCTTTTGCGAATTGGATGAATCATATAGGTAGGCTGTGACATAAGTATCGATTTCGCAAAAGGTCCAATTCGCAAAAATGCGAAATGGACATTCTGCGAACTGGATATTTTGCGAATTGGACATTTTGCGAATTGGGCATTCTGTGAATTGGACATTCTGCGAACTGAACATTTTGAAAATTTAACATTTTGCAACCGCTGGATCTTTTGCGAATTGGACATTCTGTCTCAACATATCTTTATTGCGATAACTGTTATAGATATCACCATATAACAATCTTTATAAATACCTAAATAATATTTTATTACTCAGAAGCTCTTAGAGCTTCGAGCAACAAGGACTTCCGCGCGCGGTGAGTCCGTGTTGCTCTATGTCTCAGAGGCATCCTACGAGCTTGTCGAGATTCTACTAACTCGGGAAGAATGTGATCTTTCTTCGAGCAACAAGGACTTCCGCGCGCGGCAAGTATGTGTTGCTCTATGTCACAGGGCGGGAGCTTCATATAAACGGGGCGTCAAATATACCTACTACTACTACAAACGAAACTGTCATCCGTGAACACGTCAATGTGTGCGTTAAACAACGAGGGTCGCCACAGCAAAATTATTTATTTATACGTATGACACAAATTAATAAAATAGTTACTACGTGCTATGAATAGTTCAATTATGAACACTTATATATTTCAATTCTGTAAGATTTGAGATTGTTTTATCTTATGTACCTGCTTATATATTTTGTGACTTACCTAACATACCTGCATCATAAATAAGTAAACTTCCACATAGGCACTGCAACTGTCACAACCACATAACTATGAGGCTTAAAAATTAATTTATTATAAGTACACATATTATTAAGTATTTATTTATCATTCACAGACACACATCGCATTGAATATACTATTGTACTATGGTTATATATTAGCGCCAAACTTTGTGTTAAATATGATTAAACTAAAACAAAACAAATTATTTTTTATTGTCATCATATCACGGCTCACTAGTAAACAAATCAACAGTAGCGAGTGGCGGACGTGGCGGTGGCGGCGCCAGCGACGACCGTCGACATGCGCGCGCAGGATACGCGTGTGACCTTCGACCGGCGGCATATTTTACGAAAATCATTACCTATATAACATTTTATTGTTTTAGTTGAATGATTCGAAAAATTCAATAATATGTTGAAGAATTACACCTTGTCAAATACCCTATACAAGCATAGAACATTTATAAAAATATATTTATTGAAATATAAAAAGACGCCGCCGCGACAATGTTGTATGTTGAAAGTGACAACTTCGTTCGTTCCATTATTGCTTACTGGATAATAACTTTACTCAACATTTATTTAGAAAAGCAGGATTGTTGGATTATTTAGGATGATAAGCCGACGACAAAGACATGAAAATAAAATTTAATTCTCATATGTTGCTCCCATTTACTAACAAAATGGCATATAACGAAAAAATGAATATCTAATGATGTGAAATATTGTTAATTACTTTGCTTACCTGTATTCAACCTTCGGAAATTTATAAAATTTACGTCCTTCTTGGTTTGTACTAGATAAACAAAGGTTAACTGCGCAGTACCTTACCATAATTAATTTCAATGAAACTATGTTTCTCTCTATCTACAAAATCGAAACGTAAGAGTAGCTTGAGATACGCTTCGCAGCTGCTAACCCCGATTCATAGTGTCCCTCGATTCAAATGAACGGGGTAGAGGTGCGGGGTACGCCATATTGCGGGAGAGGCAGGGAGCTTCCTTTCTGTACGTAGTACTTATATTAATTCTGTGTCTATGTCTCAGAGGCAGAGGCATCCCACATTGTGCCACGAGCTTGTCGAGATTCTACTAACTCGTGAAGAATGTGAACTTTATAAAAATTTACGAGTTTGCTCTCCATTTTATTCTTCCAGAAGTACGCACACTGTAAGTACGTACTAGTAAGCACACGTAAAAACAATTTTTGTTTACGTAAATAGTAAATAGACTGCGCGCCGGGCGTTGACAACAAGATGTACACGACTGCTCGATTCGAGGCGCAGCGGCCGACTGACTGAGGAGGGGGCGGCTGTTTACCGTGTGTGCACGCCAAAATCAACGCGATATTTGATAAATATACATTTTATAAGATCTAAACTATTGTTTTATAAAAAACTACTTCCAAGAGTAATTTAATCATAATATAATGAAGCCATTGACAAATTTTCATAAAAAATACTGGTATATATTTTGAATAAAACTGATTCTCCGAACCCACTTTCGTTTTCAAATCGCAGATTTTGAGGAACTTTGAGATTTTTTTCTATCGAGGCAATTTATATGAATCGTGTTTCGATTTCCACCAATAACTGATAAATATACTTAACTTTCAGTATCATGCAAAACTTTTAGCAAATACGTAGTTTTTGGAAGCAAAATAATGGTTTACCCTGCACATAAAACGCATCAAAAATCTGATTTGGATGGTATTTCACCTTAATTTCAAAAATGCTTCCCTTCATTAATTTCCCATTTTATTTATATCTTTCAATGTGTATTTTAAACAAAAATTATATGTCATGATTATGTGCATACAATGAAAATTAGAGAATAGTATGGAGGAAAATTCTTCTAAAAAAAAACTTTTTATGTAAGTGTGATCTACGATCTATTTTAATTCTTAACAAATTTCTTGCAGACACTGAAAGGGCACGCTAAAAGTAGGTATTTTTAAATGTCAAGACATTCACAATTCTGCACACATTCACACCCACTCATTCCGATATAAGAGCAACTTCAGTGGAAACAATGACGCTATACGCCCACGGCTTTGCCAATACGTATTTACTGCATATAAAGACTGTATGTCTGTATATAATAGTGTACTTACTTTTGTTACAAATACGGACATATAATATAGTGTCGTCCCGCTGGTCTTATTTGTAAAACTTCTAAAAAAGGACCGTTCTCTAGTTTGTTCTGAGATGAATTGACAATTTAATAGACTATTGTAGACATTGGGTAGGACGTAATTGTTCTAGAATAGATAATTCTCGATGTAAGATATGTTTGCGGCGAGATTTAACAAAAGCTCGCTTCATCTGATATATTTTAACTTTTAATATTAATTAACTGTCCATTTTGCTTTAGAATCTAGAACAAAATGGACAGTTCTAAACATAGAGCACAGTCTTCAAAATGCACTAAAATTAAAATTTCAATCTCATCTGAACCTATGAATTAATCTATGACTGATGACCTATGATTATGATTTTAACAAGAAAATATGTCCGACATTCAAAAGAAAGTAGGTCTTATTTAAAAATATAGTGCATGGAACGATCATTTGAATATTCACAAAAGAATTATTTGGACGCGTACTCGCGTGTACCCATGTGTACCTCTATTTATCGAGTCTTCTAGATTCATTAAGTGACCTTTTATTAGGCTATGCTCAATAAATATTGCCATAAATGAAAAGGTTACTACTGTATATACTTAATTTTACAAATTGAATTGATGTTTCAGTCGCGGGTCATAGTCTAAGACAACACAATACATACGAATTATTTAATGAGGAGGCTAATTTATTCAACGAAGATGTATCATTATAACACGCTAGATGTCCAGCCCCTAAAAGGCAGCAATAAGTTCTTGAAGATAATAAAATCATTTAACAGCACTTTTTGCCTATTAGTCACGATGACCAGGCAACGAGCACTTATGCTCACCTGCCGACATTTCTCATGTTATCACATTATCCGTCTTATTAAAAATTTAACGAATATCTAAAACCTATTTCGGTATAAAATGTTGAAGAAAATACTCGTACTTCGCATATAATAGAATTGCATTAACTACAGTAGTTCATACCTAATAGCTTATTTGTTAATGAGTTAAGTAAAAGTTAAGTTTAGTTATTGCGACTATCCGGAAAAAATAACTATTCGATTCGAAATTATCGATCTCTTACACCTGTTAAACATAAAGTCTACATATTATAAGATCCCAGAAAATACCTTCCAATTTACATCTGCCAATATTTTAGCAATAAAAATGTCGAAGAAAATTCTTCGTGTGTTTTACGTGAGCACTTTAAAATAGAATCGGCTTACCTACTTCACAATTTATAGCTTGTATTTTGTCAGACCCGCTTTCTAGGGCGCACATTTAAGGTAAATAGATTTTGTCTAGCAATTAGGAGTTCTACGTTGTTTTATTTTTAATGTTTGTATATCCAAATAATCCGATTTTAGTCTTAAAGTGCTCAAAATTCGTTGTAAGTTTTTTATAGAAAAATATCAACTTAAAATCTTTAACGAATAATGATTATACCTACGCGTAACTACTTAGGTACTTTAACGAGAACATCTATGTCCTCTTCTAAGCTTAAGTATACAATATAAAAATATATCCCTATTTTCATTAAAATCAAATAAACAAAGTCATAATTTGTTTATTTTTCTACTCTAGAAATACGTCCATACTTTAAAAGGTACTCAAAAGACAGATTAGAAAAATGCAACCTAATTCAGAAACTCGCAACTTTTCTAAAATCTTAATTTAAAGTTAGTAAATTTCTCCATATCACATAGAAGTGCACATAGAGTCATAGAAATGTACGTCTAAATCATAGAAATTGTTTATTTTCTACATTATAAATGTATGTAAGCACTACGAATAAAACGTTGAATAAAAGGCGTTCCATCAAGACTCCAGTTTCTATATTTATACTGTGCTCCAGTGTAAGGCCGCCTCCAAAGAGGCTGACGACTACGAACAAGCACGAATTCAGCAAAATAACAAATGTATGTCTTTGGTAGGTAAGCAGTACGAATGAAACGTTTAATGAAAGGCGCTCCATCAAGACTCGAGCCTCTATGTTGTTTATACTGTGCTCCAATGTAAGGCCGCCTCCAAAGAGGCTGACGACTACGAATAAGCACGAATTTAGCAAAATAACGGTATCTCGCGCTGCAGACGGTGGCGCCGCGTGCGGCTGCGAGTTCAAATGTGAAAGCTTTTTATTGAGCTTACAAAGTACACTCGTACAATACAAATGGTGTAGATTGTTATCAACATAATTAATTTACACTTGTCTTGTAAATGAGGCAGTTTTTCTTAACATTATAAATGCGTAAAGATTTATGGAAACTTGTTGTTTAAATTTGATATTCTCTCAGGTATAAGAGTAAAAATAGAATACTCTTATACCTGAGAGAATATCAAATTAGAAATAGTGATTGAAAATAGTTTCTACTTATAAAAAAGACCCTTTTTTGAAGATCTTTTCGAGCCGCAAGTACTTTATTGTGTGTGTGAGTTCCGGAAATACAAAAAACAAAACATGGCAGTTAACGTAAACGCGGGTCGTCCTCTTTACGCAATCGGAAGTGGCTGCGACCGGCAACAGCGACCGCAACTTATCGCGGCGGCGATCTTTCCAGAACACTTTTAGAAATACCCACATCCGGCCGCTGCGAAATACAATGATAACAAGCTAATTATTAAATAAAGAAACTTACATACATACATACATACATGAACCCTGAAAACATAACACTCCTTTTTTGGTCAGTCGTGTAAAAATAAAAAACACGACTGACAAGTTTTTACTCAAAAAGTACCTATGTACAAACATATAAGTAATATACATTTTTCAAATCGCCTTTTAAAGCCCTTCAATTTGATACCCCACTCGATAAGATTGATCAAATTTTATTTTTTTGGTCTGCTATTTATTGCATATATAATCCGCCATTTTGCTTTTATGATGACGTCATATAGCCTATGTCACGATGCAAGGAATATAAAAATACCTCTCACATCAAAATCTGTTAAGCCATTCAGGACTTATGGTGGAATAAAGAAATCTACATACCTACATACTTACATACATACATAATATGAACCCTGAAAACATAACACTCCTTTTTTGGTCAGTTGTGTAAAAACTAAAAATAGGACAAAAGCAGCAATCAATCAGTTGTGTGTTTCATTGTATTTGTTTTATTATTTATCTGCGGTTAAATACAATAACTTGTTGTTTATATGTATTCCTAATATTACTATAACTTACTACAAAACGTAAACAAATACCTACACATCATAATTGTAGAAAGAGCAAACATTTTGATATACTTACAAAGACAAAAATTAGAAAACTGTATAAATAGCACATATGACAATGACGCTAGAAAAAACGAATATTAACTCGTACCGAAAAAAATATAGAGTAAAAAGTGCTGTAACTAACATTTGCTTCCCTCTTTTGTTTTCGACTTCTTCTACAAACTACAAAGTGTATTTTGTTCTAGAGTAAATAGACCGTAAAATGTGAAACAAGGGTAAACTAAAACTGTCTTTTGTTTGATCTTAACTTATACATGTCAAATGAGTCACTAACTTTTTTTTCATAATTTGCATAATAAATAAGTTAGATTAGATAAATCAAGCAATCTTGGTAGGATACAATGCAATGAATCATTTACTTAGTCACACAATGTACCTATATATTCGTAACCTATCAATGGATTTTGGTCGACTATCATTGCAATTTCTAATGCCTATGCGTAGTGATGTGCCGTTCTCGAAATTTTCAATCAAAAACGAAAACTTTCTTAGATCGGAAATATTCTGGAGAACGGAAATTTTTCCTAAAAAAACAAAAAAAGATCCATAGAATTTAATTTTCGAGAACAGGGAATTTTTCGGCTGCACACCTAGTCACCTATGCGTAGGCAAGGCAGTGAGCGCCAACTCTATCGCTTAGTGACGTCGCTTGCTCATTGGACTTCGATAGATTTTTATCTAAGGACGTGTGATTAAACTGATTGTTTTCCTTGGTTCCAGGATATTACCAGCCGGCAGGCCCTCTCATCAAAGAAAGCGGCGCGGAAGCAGAGCGCGCACTTGCGCGGTATCATCCACCGCCACACTACCACGCGCCGCATCCACCTGTAAGTCTACTTCTTCAACTCCTTCATGTTCTTCCTTATGCGTTTGTTTGTCATTTACATACCTCCAATTTATAAAATATAGCTTGATCTCTGTGGCCAAAGTATCAAAAAATACATCTGTCTTTGTTGCTCTCATTCCGAATGTATCAGTGCATCCTGCTGTCATAGGGCTCATCCTATATTTTACAGACTGTAATTTGATTGATTAATTTCACTATTGGATATTCAACCATTGATTACACTTGCTTTGTTTCATGTTCTGCCTCGTTCGTTGGTTCGTCATTTTTGTCACGATTACTTACTGAAAGTCTTCTTTTAAACTTAAATAAACTGTGATTTCAGTCAATGTTTTTGATTTTATAGCATGATTGATTGTATCTTCAACCATCGATTACACTTGTTTTGTCTTATTCTTATTAGGTACGTTTCCCATGTTTTTGGATATAGGGTTATTAGAATTGAAGTGCTAACCTGCCTGGTGCTTTGTTCTAGGTTCTCCAACAGTACGGTGGGTACTACCCGGCGGAGCTATGCTACGGCCGGTACTACCGACCGCCCGGGCCCTACCACATGCCGCCCCCACAGCCCGATGCCCAGGTAATGCAGAAATTCTCTAATAGTGTTAGGTTAGTACTATTGGAACTTATTCTTTGATAGTGATAAACAACTTTGTAGCGGGAGCGGGTGTGATGCTCAACCGCTACAAAGGGAAGATCTTCTCGCCAGGCTAGGTGTTGTGCCAGGGGAACCGAGGTTCCATTGATGTCATGTCAGAGGATAAGGTTTAGTGAGATTTAGTTTCATACATACATACATATACATACATATTATCAAGCCTTTTTCCCGTGGGGGTAGGCAGAGACTAGCGATTTCCACCTGCTACGATTCTTTAGTTTCTTTCCATACTAATTGCACTTCGATGTATAGATTTATCTGTGCGCCATCTGTCTTGGTCTTGAGAAAGTGTTGTTCTTGTGGCGTAAATCCGCGCGATAGATGTCGCCACAGCTTTTTGCATTGTCCACGTGTTGTTTTTAATAAAAAAAATTGCAACAAGGTGAACATCAAAGTATTTAAAAATACCCGCTAAATCAGGAATTTCCGGAATATCGAACGCTGTCCTAGAAGCACGTGCTTAAAAGCTACTTATCTATCTCTCATTCGATCTAGGTCAACAATCACATAATTTATCTAAATTATATGTAAGTAATACTTATACTTTTTAAAGTTTTTTTTCGGGCTGCAGTCTCGATGGACGATTCTCCATTGAAATGTCAGGCAAACAAAGTAATAGAAGTCCCGTTACTATTCGTTCGTTCCGACAAATGAGAGTTACCTTCAAATGTAAACATTATAACGGATATCCATTAAGTAGTTACTGAGATGTATCATTAGGATGAGATAGCGGTTTTCCTGATATAATGCTGTTCATTTCAGATGGTGGGCGTCGGCAGCGAGCCGTACCCCCCGCCTCAGTACTTCGGAACTCCACCGTGTTATCAGCATTCGCCGCAAAGGATACCATACGTGGGTTAGTATACTCACCTCATTAAGTGGAACTAATGATACGAGTGAATGATACCACTTACGAATGGTCAAAATATAATTTTGAAAGTGTTTCAAACGACCGAATAACCTACTTTTGACGAATAGATTTGATAGATAAATGTACTTAATTTAACTTTCAATCTTCTACTCCTTTTTAATATTCAAACACAGGAGCATTATAATAATAATAATTCATAGACACTGTTGTTTAGAAATAAAAGAACACATGTTTAGGTACCGTCATATGCAGAGGAACCTGACCCTGACCCCCTAAGATAAGGATTCGGTGAGATAGGGGGTCGGGTTTCTTTGCATCTGACTGTACTTACTAGGTCATTACCAGATAGATACCTTATTAAACGATTGCACTGTTGTTTCAGAATACAGGCAATGCCCATGCCCATTAAATACGTGTCCAAAAAACGTCCTTATTGGGCCCGCTACTGGTAAAGCCCCTGCCGGTGGCGGCCCAGCCGACGTCCCCTCTGCGCTCGCGCCGCCCGGGGGCGCCTTCCGAGCGAAGGTCCGGGCGTGCGCACTCGACGTGCCCGATACGCACGGCAGCGGGAAGGTAATCTTTTTTTTATTTTTATTAGAAATTTGAGTGTATTTGACCTCAATCTTGCCTGATGGGAAGCATAGATGAGGCAGGTTGTCGTGTATAAAAAATAAAAAAATAAAAAGTGTGTATGTTGGTGCGTGTGCGCAGGGGTCCCCAACTATTTGAAGCGAAGACGGGCAATATCCCTGCGCAGTGCGATTATACACGAACACTTACTTTATAGAGAGCCGGATGTAATGCTCAGGATAGAGCCTCGTACTTTTGAAGTACAAGGACCTCTTGTCTATTAAGCCTTAAGTCCTGGGAGTCATGGGCAGGGTGATATCATCAATACAATATGGTTGGGATAGAATATAGCATTTTATTCCATAAACGCAATAGCCGCTGAAGGCGGGCACAGTTACATCAATACCAAAATCTGTTAAGAATATAGCATTTTATTCAATAGGCACCATAGCCGCTGAAGGCGGGCACAGTTATACTAATACCAAAATCTGATAAGTCTTTGCCGCAATAAAAAGTTAAAATTAACGTAAACCAAATATAGGGTACCTGGCCAGGTCCGTACACAAACGTCTGTGCGCACTTAGAACGTTGTCCCGTTCACCGTTATGATCCGTTGGGTTCGAGCACTGGTGCTGGTCGCGTCATCAAAGCGGCGCGGCGCTCCTGCAACGCTCCGTTGTATGCGGGATAGTAGACGCTGGCTGGACCTTCCAAGGTTTGCGCTGAGCCACTACGGGGACATCGGATCGGAGGCGGCGATGCGGCCTTTGGAAATAAGGTTAGGATCCGTGTGTTGCACCTTGGGGTCGCCGACGACGGGGCCTGCGCCGTGGCATGCGGTCCACGGTCCGGGAAAACCGCACCCTCTGGCGATGGGAGGACACTCCAGGAAGCGTCAATTCATATGGCCGGGCGGGCACGTGGATCTCAACAGCTCATGTTCCCGACAACTTCGTGGCGGCGAATATCCCCTGTGTCCTTGCGCGTATCGCGAATTTAAAAACTAAAGGTTAAACTATAGTCCCATGACGGGGAGCCGAGGGCGGCGAAAGTGAAAAAAACCCAAAAAATTAATAATTGCTCAAGCCATGTTACATACTCGTGGCGGCCTATCCAGGAAGAGAAAGATCCCTCTCCACTCGATTTGACATTCCGCCTCGTCGCGCTCCATTTCGCTTAATTCGGACGCACGTCAAACCAACTTTTAATATTCTTTAAAAGAACTAATGTTTAAATAAGGTATTTATTCCTTGAATATTATAATAATCTAAGTCGACGATATTAAAGGAGAATAATTAAAATTCTACAACAATCCTACCATGATTTCTTATTTTTTTATGATAAGAAAGGTTTGTTAGGACCCAAGACGGAACGTGTGTCACCAGCTGTCAATGTCAGACGTCCAACTCTGCAGATCTTGTTGACAGTCTAATTTAATCATGGAATGTTTTGTTATGAATGTTTAGTTTTCAATATAATTCCGTAAGTACACAAAATCGCGTCGAGTTATTGCTACCAATGGTTTCGGCGTGACTCAAAGAACGTTTTGATGTGCGGGTCTCCCTGTTTTCTTAATAAGTATTGTAAAAACAACATATGAAGTTTGTGTACCGGTGTGTCACTTTCCCATTCAATTTGTCTGGAAACTAATGGATTTGAATGCCTGCTATTGTGGTGCGTCGAGAGCCTATCATGCAGGTAATACGCCACAGGAATGGTCTCCCAATATATCAACTATTTCACCTAAAATATGACATGCAAGGTTGACCAGTTAGGAGTTCAAAATAATTCTGTAGTTATCACTACAATACCCCCCTTTTCGGCAAAGAGGTTAAGTCGTACTTAGCCGAAACAGCCGGGGTAACCGGAGAAAACATTCACCTATCCTACGGCAATTTATTTCTGAATATAAAACTATCAGCTATATATGAAACTAACTCATGCTATTTCATATATTAAACTAAAATATATGTTCTAGAGTTCTAAAACTAACTTAATTTATGTTGAGTGTCAGGAATACAGCGTCTGGCCAGACCGCTGCAATTCCCCTGCATTAAAAAAATCATACTTGGATTTCTAATGAGATAATCGCAAGTAGCATACTAATAATAAAGAATTATCTAAAGTAATATAGTTCTTACTTATGTATAATAAGAAAAACTATTTAAGATTTAATTAAAATATATGTAATCTAGCATTCTTACATAATTTACTAGTTAGTAATTAAATTGTAAACCTAATAAAGTCTTTAAACTAATGGAGAGCTCTCACATAAATTGACATTTAAAATGTATAGCCGTTGGGCTGACATTGTATAAGGGAAAAAACATATTTTCCTTTTTTTCTCAAAAATTAAGGAGTATTAATCCATATCCTTATATTTACTCTGGCGCCTAGAGTGTGTAGTTACAAAAGAAATTGGTTTTCATGAAAACGCTTGACAAAAAAATTTCACATGTGAGTCATGTCATATGTGAAAAATGAGGCCTCTAATTGGTTATACCAATCCAAAATAACAAAGTTCAAGATAAGAAAGTTGCTAGCTAGGGGACACACCTTGTGAGACTTTTATTATGTTCTTGACATGATATTTTCCAACTTTACCGGTTTCTATCTCTTGAAGGTCGTAAACAACATCCGAATGCTTCCTGACAACTTTACATCACAAAGCGCGGTGCTAGTTTAGCGGAGAAGAAGTGAGCTGAACGACTGGTCATTTGAAGGTATTAACGAATTTGGAATGCCGCCTCTTTTCGACAACATGCCATCCGTCATTATCTCCCGACCTTTAGCTAACAAAAATGGTGTGTGCCCGGTGGCAACATTAATAATGCTATTCAAAGATAGCTACCACTAAATAAATCAAAAAAACATTTCAGTACTTTATGTTCTGAAGTATTCCGACTACGCCTAAGATCATCAATTCGAAGGAAAAAATCTGTGACGTCTGAGTCACCAGAAAATTTAAAATTCCACGACCTCAAATGGTCCTCCTTTAATATGTGAATAACGCGTTCGTCATCTTCCCTAGTCTCCGTAACATTGGTAGTCCTACCCATTGAGTTGGCTTGACGTACTAAACCGGGAGCTCCTAGTTGAGACAATGTGGGTTGTAACGCTTTAAGTGTGGAAGGGCCGGGTGGGTGGGTGTCAATTGCACCTCCCCGCGGTCGTGTATTAACAAATGAGGAAGTAGTAGTGGTAGGTGGTTTGTTTGCCTCCCCACTTACTTCGTGATATTGCTCTTCCCTTTCGCCGTCCAACATGTTGACAAAAATGTGAGGTTATATGTGTCAGGGTATGTAATAGGTTATAATAATTGATAAATTTCTAAATAGATACAGGTTACTCCCTGTCAATAAAAATAATTTAGCTCTCAAATTGAGATTAAATAGGAATTATGGCTGAGCGCTATGCTTTTTATTCATAGCGAAGCCCAAATAAAATATTAATTATTATATTATTAATTATAATATTATTTAGTAATATTATAATAATTACTATGAATTGTATTAAATGTATGCTTACAACCCTGTCGCATATAAACCTAACATACACTAAGTATAATAACTTTACAGTCAATGATATCACCAAAATTTCAAAATAACAAGTGAGCGAGTTTAAAAAATTTAAAAACTATTTTTTAGAAAAAACTGCCACTCTCACAGGACGCAAAGGCTCAAAAATATATTAGTTCGGGCGCCATTGTCGTGTATAAAAAATAAAAAAATAAAAAGTGTGTATGTTGGTGCGTGTGCGCAGGGGTCCCCAACTATTTGAAGCGAAGACGGGCAATATCCCTGCGCAGTGCGATTATACACGAACACTTACTTTATAGAGAGCCGGATGTAATGCTCAGGATAGAGCCTCGTACTTTTGAAGTACAAGGACCTCTTGTCTATTAAGCCTTAAGTCCTGGGAGTCATGGGCAGGGTGATATCATCAATACAATATGGTTGGGATAGAATATAGCATTTTATTCCATAAACGCAATAGCCGCTGAAGGCGGGCACAGTTACATCAATACCAAAATCTGTTAAGAATATAGCATTTTATTCAATAGGCACCATAGCCGCTGAAGGCGGGCACAGTTATACTAATACCAAAATCTGATAAGTCTTTGCCGCAATAAAAAGTTAAAATTAACGTAAACCAAATATAGGGTACCTGGCCAGGTCCGTACACAAACGTCTGTGCGCACTTAGAACGTTGTCCCGTTCACCGTTATGATCCGTTGGGTTCGAGCACTGGTGCTGGTCGCGTCATCAAAGCGGCGCGGCGCTCCTGCAACGCTCCGTTGTATGCGGGATAGTAGACGCTGGCTGGACCTTCCAAGGTTTGCGCTGAGCCACTACGGGGACATCGGATCGGAGGCGGCGATGCGGCCTTTGGAAATAAGGTTAGGATCCGTGTGTTGCACCTTGGAGTCGCCGACGACGGGGCCTGCGCCGTGGCATGCGGTCCACGGTCCGGGAAAACCGCACCCTCTGGCGATGGGAGGACACTCCAGGAAGCGTCAATTCATATGGCCGGGCGGGCACGTGGATCTCAACAGCTCATGTTCCCGACAACTTCGTGGCGGCGAATATCCCCTGTGTCCTTGCGCGTATCGCGAATTTAAAAACTAAAGGTTAAACTATAGTCCCATGACGGGGAGCCGAGGGCGGCGAAAGTGAAAAAAACCCAAAAAATTAATAATTGCTCAAGCCATGTTACATACTCGTGGCGGCCTATCCAGGAAGAGAAAGATCCCTCTCCACTCGATTTGACATTCCGCCTCGTCGCGCTCCATTTCGCTTAATTCGGACGCACGTCAAACCAACTTTTAATATTCTTTAAAAGAACTAATGTTTAAATAAGGTATTTATTCCTTGAATATTATAATAATCTAAGTCGACGATATTAAAGGAGAATAATTAAAATTCTACAACAATCCTACCATGATTTCTTATTTTTTTATGATAAGAAAGGTTTGTTAGGACCCAAGACGGAACGTGTGTCACCAGCTGTCAATGTCAGACGTCCAACTCTGCAGATCTTGTTGACAGTCTAATTTAATCATGGAATGTTTTGTTATGAATGTTTAGTTTTCAATATAATTCCGTAAGTACACAAAATCGCGTCGAGTTATTGCTACCAATGGTTTCGGCGTGACTCAAAGAACGTTTTGATGTGCGGGTCTCCCTGTTTTCTTAATAAGTATTGTAAAAACAACATATGAAGTTTGTGTACCGGTGTGTCACTTTCCCATTCAATTTGTCTGGAAACTAATGGATTTGAATGCCTGCTATTGTGGTGCGTCGAGAGCCTATCATGCAGGTAATACGCCACAGGAATGGTATCCCAATATATCAACTATTTCACCTAAAATATGACATGCAAGGTTGACCAGTTAGGAGTTCAAAATAATTCTGTAGTTATCACTACAAGGTATAGGTCTAGGTACACGCAAACTCAAAATATGCCTATTCACTCTTGCCTTTCCCCAATCCCCCAAAACCCCATCATTCCGCTTTATAATCATAATCACATCATTTCCCTTTTTAACAGACTTCGAATAAAGGAGGTTATCAATTTGTCGCGATATTTCTACGCCATGTTTAGGGCGCACGTCCGCCGCGTGACGTAGTCATTTTCTGCCTGCCAGCTGCCAGTCACATACAGAGTCGGGCAAATTTATCGAACTAGAACCTTGCCAGTGCGACAAAATTGGAGGACTGGCCCATCTCTTGCGCACATAAAATGTACTGAGACACTGCACAATGCACTGAGACAGACTGAATACGTGTAACGTGATGGATGCTAGCGTAAGATAGATAGGTCCTGCTCGCTGAATGACTGATTCAATAAACTTCTACCGTCATATTTCTCATACTTTGCACAGCTAAAATTTAAAAGACATGGTTATCAGACAAAACGAAACACTTGTTAGTTTGGTTTATTTACAACTTACAGCTATTATGATTTCTTTCGTAGGATCCACCGCTAGAGCCTGAACCACCGGCCGCAGCGGACGCCCCGCGACCGTGTCCGCTGCCGGCCATCGGCGGCGCGTCGCCCAAACGTGAGCTGTACGAGGCTCGAGACAAGCGGCGCTGCGACATGCCTGGCCCCGCCGAGGCCCTAGGACCCCCCTCCCCCGCCAGGGGGTCCGCGGGGGTCTGCGCCCCCCAACCGCCGCCCGTTGCCCCGCGCCGCGCTCGCCTCGGCAAAGACATGGCACGACGATCCCTCGCCGGAGACGACACGGCTGGCCTGCTATTGACAGCACCGCAACCCTCTGCCCATAATAGCGACGCAGACGATGACGTTCTTGAAGTATCCCCCCCTCTGTGCGCACCTATTGACCTCTCATCCTCTGACGAGAGATCTACTCCCCTTGTTGACATCAAAAAAGAAAACGAGGGTCCTACTAACGCTTTATCACGAAAACCCGACGCGCAGGCGCTGAGGGAACACAACTGCACGGCGGTCTTAGAAACGCAGGAAGTTGCTGATGCTGCCAAGGCTGTGAAACGGCGGTATTCCAGACCCAAGTTAGAGATCGATATGAAGGATACCCAGTTAGAGGAAAGTTGTAAGACAAATGGCATCGGGGAGCACGTAAAGTTGCAAAAAAGGAGGAAAGTTTCTGGGGAACAGTCTGACGTTCGAACGGAAACAATTACCAAGGAACCGAAAAAGAGAGCATCTCCAGTTAAGAGGACACCTAAAACGCCGACGACTGAAAAGAAAACGTTGAAGCGAAAATTGGAAGGTACAACAAATGGTCCTCGAGCGAAAAAAGTTATCGTGGAACAAGTGGATGAAGATCCGAGGCTAAAAAATGTTGCGGCTGTAGCGGAGGAACCGTTACATGTGAAACCGAAAACGAAAAGTGCCCTTCTCCTTGATAATTTAATAAGAAAAAACAGTATCGACAGAGCTGATTCAAAAGGATACGCCTCAGATACTGAACTGAATCCTGCTGAATTGTTCCTATCACCAAATGAAAATATTGTGCAAAATTGTAGTAAGAAAACGTTGAATATCAATAACAACGTTGTTGAAAATGCTACCTCCAACGGCGTACGGCCAAATACGATTGCGGCCGTGAGTCAACTCCTAGGAAAGAAACTAGCGTACAAAAATGCATGCAAAGTGGAAAAAATAGATTCTAAGATAACGCACAATTCAAAATCAGTATTAAAGTCGCCCACCGCAAAGTTGAACCTCAAGGAAGATCGGAAAGCAATAACTAAGTGCTCGAGTGCAGAAAAACCCAGTGCTACAGTTTCAACGGACGCTGTGGATTCGTCCCTGCCTAGTATCAGTGATAGTGTAAAAGACGCAAGTAGTGATATCGTTACAGTCGATAGTAGTCTCGCCGACAAAGTCAAGGCAAAAGTTTCCTCATCAAAGAAAGGGGAAACAACACAAGAAGTCCAAGCGGTCGCTGGGGAGAGTCGAAAAGCCGAGAGCATAGAAAGGCGAGATAGTGACGCTAAAGATCATTTCGAGGAGAAGCCTACGGAAACTGCAAAAATAGAGCGACAGAAACGTAGCAAATTAAGTGGGGAACAGAAAAGTAAGAACGTAGAAAAGGTGGTGAAGTTACTAGTGTCAAAGCGGCCGGCGATAAAAACGGACGATGCTGTGTTAGTTACGGAGGACGCGTGCGCGAGCCCGAGTCCGCTGAGTGCGGGCGCGGCGCGGCGCACGCGGCGGCGCCGGCACAGCGCGCTCGTGCGGCGCGCGCGGCGCGTCCCTCTGCCCCCCGCGCTGCCCGCGCTCGAGGACCGCCCGCCGCCGCGGTGGAGCAACGGGTGGAGCTTCGACGGAGAACATTATATTTCAAAAGTCTACCTCAATGTAAGTACTACTTAGTTGTCTTTGCTTTTTATGATATCATTCAGTATGAAAGCTGTTATATTGTGGGCTGTCCAAGTTTAAGTCCTTCACGGTCAATAACGAAGGCTTACCTAGTTTCTTTGTTCGTCTGACTGATTGTACTTTCCATGCTTGATACAGCCTTAGTTTTCAGTACAAGAACGATCATTCATCAGGAAACTCGTCTTAGCCCACATCTGTGTTCTGTTTAGAAAACCATAGAACTAATAGGTACTTGTTTACGTACAACTCATTTAGATCAACTTGTTAAGCATAAAAGTAGGAAGCGCGCGCCCGCCGCGCACTCCTTCCTACTTCTATGTTGTTATGTTTCTATGTGTTACCTTTTGCCTGCCAGAACGACTCCCGCCTGGACCGCACGGCGCGGTGCTGGTCGCGCATGACGCACGCGAGCGGCGACAGCGTGTCGCGCGGCGACTGCGTGCTGCTGCGCGCTTCTCTGATGCGCGCGCAGCCCTTCGTGGCCAGGGTCGCCAGTCTGTGGGAGAACCCTGATGACGGTGAGTAGTGTAGTCCTGACTCTAGAATCTCTCTCTTGTTCTCGTTTGCTCTATTTATTTAGATAGATAATTTTTTTTTTTAATTATTTATTAAGAGTCATTTATACAACAATAGGTTAACACTTAAGAACTAAAAAAGCCAATTACAGGTCCTGTATTTGCAGCTACAAAACACACATACATTTTCATACAACAAATAAAAAAAAAAATTAGATTACAAAACAACGAAAAAATTGCGAAAAAATAAGTGTGTGCTACATGCAGCAATACAAAAATTAATTGCTTGTCTATTCCCCCAGGCGAGATGATGGTGTCGCTAGTGTGGTACTACCGGCCGGAGCACACGGACCACGGCCGGCAGCCGGCGGACGCTCCGGACGAGGTGTTCGCGTCGCGCCACCGCGACGCCAACTCTGTCGCTTGCATTGAGGACAAGTGCTACGTGCTCAGATACAACGAGTACTGCCGGTATGCACACTTTTTATGAAGAGTTTGAGGTTGAACTTGAATGGAAATTGGAAAAAGAAATAAATATGTCGGGAAAACATCAGAATTGATCAGGGGTTCAGGGGACCGAGCTCAGAATGGATGACCAGACCGGTCAACAGAGGTACTTTCACAGGAGGTTCACGTAAAAACACATGTGGGCACTAGACTCAGACTAGAGTTCAGCTTGTAATAGACAGAGTAAACAACTCCTACCTCAAATTACAGCCCAAAACATCCAAGAATTCCTCGGATATTCACGCGTTATGAAATCATGTAACACTAACCTCTCATTTGGTCCAAATGTCACGGCTAGGGTGCAATCCTAATCTACCCACGGCAAGGGTCCGTGCCCCACCATGCACGGTCTAGTCCGTTTTAGCCAGTGAGGTTTCTTGAACGGTCCTTCGTGCTAACTACCCAAACACAGTTTAACTATCAAACCTGTCCAACAACGAAGATCTCCAATATCTCGCTGATATCACCATCACTCATAGTCACATCGTTACATAAACTAAGTAACACAACAATAACACTATTCTGGCTACATAACTACAGAGAACTCAACACAACCGGACCGCACCACACACAAGACTGCCTGGTTATAACGATCGCAAGTTGGTTTTATTACAAAGACTCCACATTTCCGACGCGTACCGTTTTGAAAACTGTTTTGAACCATTAATTAATTAACAAAATAAACCACAGTTAATTTAACTAATGTAAACGCTCCGTCAAATAAATTATTTAGCCCATTCCACTTATACGTTCGTAGATATAAGTGCGAAAGTTAAGATGTATGTGAGAAAAAATCTATTGAAAGGATTTCGATGAAATTTGGTACACTGGTAGAATGACCTAGGAACATAAGGCACTTTTTATCCCGAAATTCTCACGGGAGCAGGAGCGGAGCGACTGTTTTATAAATAATTTTATACATTCTTACATCCGAATCATTTCTATAAACATTATTTTCATCTCATTATTCTACATCTGATATTATTTATTATTTTAATTGAAGCTAAATTTATTTTTCCTATTACAGTTACAGGAAACGGCTAAAAGCAGCGGAAGAAGGTATCCGAGTGGCGCCCTCTATCGTGCCGCCGATGCCGGCCAGCGAGACGAGCGCGGCGCTGGCGCCCACCGACTCCAAGCTGCCCGCCACCGTCTCCCCCGAGCTCGTGCTCTTCTGCCGCAAAGTCTACGACTTCCGATCAAAAAAGATCTACGTCCCAAACAAGTGAATCGACGACAACAAAATCTGGATAACTACTCGAACAAACATCTGTCACTGTCTCAGACAGCGGATTCAAAAAAAGGAATAAACACCAAACGTGTTACGTCATCGGCGGTTGACCGACGCGCCAGTCGGTAATTTAAAATTCGTAGTGTCACCCCAAATTAGTACAAAGTTCCCGGATATGAGATGTAGTGTGTGACCGGTGGCCATTTTATTTATGTAAAAACTAAAGTAATTTGTGTTTAGTGATCGCCGATTGAACAGTTGCGTTGCTTGTGTCGTGATTTCATAGTAGATTCTTTTCGTGTAAAGATTACAACTGATTTGCTGTAATTTGATTTCGATAATAATTTGTATCAAAGGATGCCTTTTATAATGTGTAAGTAGGTTAAGAGAATCATGTCGGGTGGTGAAGCATAATTACTTATGTAAAGCAATATGTATACTAATACATATATTTGCTTCGTAAAGCTACGTCTTTTCTTATTTCGGTAGAAGTGTCGAATGTGTGTCGATTGATGCGTTTCTGAGCGGCTGGTATGATTTATTTAACAATTAAGTTTCTATTTGGCTACGTGAAAAGGCATTTATAATTACAATTATTTTTAATTGTTACATTGTTATCAAAGTAGAGTCTATATTAAATTATTCTTTTATTACGTAAGAGTATTAAATTATGCAAACAACAGCATCAATATCGTGCACAGGGCCTCGTCTCCAAAATGGAGGAAAAATTGTTTGAGCATTAACTTTATTTTATCAGGGATCATATTATTTTTAATTTGTATTTTTTAATTGATTGTCTTTGCATCACAAGTGTGAATCTTTTGATAAAAATAATTGTTAGTGAGCGCGGGATTCTCTTAGCTTCGCTGACCCCTTAGAGTCCCTGTCTACGTTTAGGTAATCATGCGCTTAATACCTATGCATTCAGTCAATATATCAATGGTAGGTTTTTGAACGTTTATATGTATTAAATATGTATTATGTATCATAATGTCGATGATAATAAACTTTACACCCTGCCTTCGAAGGAATTGATTTATTGCATTTCGGCCTGTACAGTAAAATTTCATTCTATGACATTTTCATGATGATCGTGTCTCAGTACTTTTCGGAAAGACTGATTTTGCGAAGGTGGAGCATTTTGAGTTGAATTTTCTGTACCCTGTCAATTCGAAAATTAAGAAATCAATTTTGTTTCACGTAAGAAATTCAATAGTTTACACTTTATTGAAAAAAATAACAAAGGGAACATTGTAACATATTTTAAATGTAATATTAGTGCATAGATGTAAAACACTTGGGTGTTGGATGAAAAGAGATATATTGTATGACTCTAATAGTGAAATCTCTTTATCATTAGAATCATAATTTTTAAGTAGCGGGAAAAATTTAAATGGAGAATATATTTAAAGTTAATTCCCGCGCGGAAAATAGAGGGCATTTATACGTTTGCAATTTGTGTATCAGTAGAACTTCTACCTTCACTATTCTATTTCTTACAATGTATCTCTCAATTTCGTTGTCTGTCTTTAATTTGACATTTTGTTGTAAATACTTTTTTGTTTTTAGCATTCATAATGCTACATTGTTATCTTACCAGTGAGATAAAATAATGCAAATTCATGTTGTTTGAGACTAAAGATCAAATCGATAAAGTCCGAACTCTATGAAGATGCAGTGAATCACATTATATTATGTTGCACATAACATTATGATAAAAGTTATATATTTGGTCTCTTACGTTTACTTATGATGAAAGTAGTACATACTGATGCTAACTGCCAACATAGGTGTAAAAGTGCGCTCCTACCCCCGAAGAAGAACATCGATAGAATAAACGATTTAAATTTAAATAAAAGGTTTGCGTTGCGCTTGTCTCTCTCCCGAGTGGTGATGCGAATAGAGATTCAAGCGCAAACCGTCTATTTCAATTCAAATCGTTTATTGCAATTCATAATGTACAATGCAAATTAATTAAATTCGTCTTCTTGTGGAATAACTTTCTAATATAATCTAGATCGTGATTCGTTCAGTGGCTAGGCGATGATGTAAATTCGGAGTACCTAACAGTAGCAGTTCCTATTGCATAAAATAAAATTATACCATCATAAATCTACGAAACATCACAATCTCACTGGTCATCTATTCCAAAGCTTAAGTTCTTAACTATTCTTCTTATCCATTGCTTGATGCCAAAAAAAATTAGCAGCAAATGATTCTATTATTCTGTAACTGTGTAAAACCATTTCCCTTCTATTTAGGTTATATGAGTGGCGATTGCCTCTGCACATTGTTCAAAATATATGTTTACCTATGTTCCATATGTTTATGTGCTGCCTAGTATCTAGGTGAAAAGAATCTCCTTTATTACAATGACATTACAATTGTACTGCCCATTAAAGGGTCCGTTGTAGGCTATTGGTACGATGCGTGTGCGCATGACTGTTTTGTCGCCACTTTCTGTCAATGTACCGTCTAAAGGCCCATTTAGACGGTGCAAGTTTCTTGCCTGTTGCATACAATTAAATTAAAGCAAGTAAATACTTGCATGGTCTAAACAACAGTGGCTTGCAATTATTCATAGTCAATTGTTGCACTGCAATTATTGCTCTTGTACGTACAAGAAACTTGCACCGTCTAAATGAACCCTAATGATTCGATTAAGTATGTACACGCTCGCCAAACCTTGACCAATCTCAACGTACATTGCCTAGTTTTAATGAAAGCTATGTTTTGACATAAAACAAAACTAAGCATGGACGATTCGCCGTAACGTTTGGGAGCGTGTACACTAAATAAATGCTTTCTCTCTGTGGGAAAAGTCTCAGATCGTATGAGCAAAATACACCAGTGAGCTTGGTGTACCAATAACAGAGATACGATATAGAAGATACTAGGTCATTCTCAGTATTTCCCCTACACTAGAAACAGACTATCTGTGTAACTATATTTATACATATTTATGTCATGCTCATAACCCGTCTCACGGAGCCCCAAATGATAGTATTAAATAAAAATAAGATACTTTTCTATATATAGTTGATGAAGTATTTATAGTTTTTATTATTATAGGTTTTATAATAAGTATCATTTTTTGTATAATCTACAATGTGCAGATGAGGTCGCCACTACTACTCATTATTAATTAATTATAGAATTAATGAGTAAATTCCATAATAATAACTATTACTATAAGTGAGCTCTCCTTGCTTGTAGGTGGATTGTTTTAAAGAATGTTACCTGGTATTCCGCAGATGCAACCTTCTTGTAGTCAATGATTTTTAGAAATAGGTTTTACTAATAAGAAAAAAAATACCTTGTTTTTATTATTTATTTTGTTTCAATTGAAATTATATAGGTATATTTTTATTATTGTAACCTACATAGTTATGTTGGCTGTAATTGAATATTGATGTAATTAATATATGTATTTTTATTTCCAACTGCCTTTTATTTATCTACACATGTTCACCCTACTAGAACTTAGTAAAGTAGTAGTACTTTATGAATTTTATTAGATGCGCGGGCAACACCTAGAAAAGAATCTTAAAGGACTCGTGCCCCTCAGAATGACCGGAGCTCGCGATAAACCAAAAGGAACTAAGCGGTAAGAAAAATCTAAAAAATTGAAGAAATTGACTGCAAATTGAACTCGCGATAAACCAAAAGGAACTTAGCGGTAAGAAATATCTACAAAATTGAAGAACTTGAGAGAAGACGAAATAGATACGGCTGCACATGCGACGATGCCAACAAGAACAGCGAAAGTCACCAACGCTCTCTTCTGTCGAATCCATCCTCTTAAATTCCAATATTGGCTATAGGCGGCGTTGGTCGATTGTGGTCGGCCGGTTGCAGATAGTCGACCATCCTCTCCTAACTTAGAAAGTGACACTCCTTATGAATCTGTGCCTTTAGATTCGGCTTGTGCCTCCGAATTGGCTGGGTATTTTGTCAAGAAATGCACTATTACATATTCAAATAAAAAATTACAAGCAGTATTCGAACTACGTGGACGAATTGATAAGCCATTTAGACCAAATGTTGTTGTCAGTCATATTTACACAATAAATAAGGTAAACCCATTTCACCAAACTAATAAAATTGTTTCAACAGTAAATATCGATTTATTTGACGAATACACCTGAAGCATAGTATACATTATTATCAAACTCCACTTTTAACACTACAAAACTTCAGTAAATCAGTTAATTTTTTCAGCACATACAACAATATAAATTTACTGCTCCATTGCAGGAATGTTTTAATAGGCTAATTTATATATAACATCAAATATCCAATACTTTTCCTTTGGGAGCCATGGAAGGTAAAGAACATGGGGACATAGATCAAAACGAAAACTTCTACAGAATGAAATATGTAATGCTACACTTGTGCTGTAGTCTAATTACATTTGTTTACACTCATCAAATCATCCACGGCCCTCCGTGACCCACTGCTGGGTATAGGCCTCCTTCCTGGGCCATCCTACTCGTTGTTTCCAGCAATATTCTTAACATCGTCGACCCATCTAGCTGCCGGATTACTACTGTCTAATTACTTTTGTCTAGACAAGGATAGCATAAGAGGCAAGGAATTCTTTCAGCTAGAATTCAGTATGAAAACGAACAAAAGTGTGATTCTTTGATTTACCTAATCTAGCGTTTACAAGTCTTATCAATTCAAACTATGTCAAGCTCGGGTTGCTTACAGCCACTACTGTTTAGCATGATTCATGTAGTTCTAATGAACTGCAATCAAAATGTAATTTTACTGCTGGTAGTTCAAATACAATCCAATGGCGCCCAAATATTATATTAATAATACAATTATAATTTTACAATATTTTCACTAATGCATAAAAAAAAGCAATGAACACAGATTTCTAGCTCTCGTACTAAGAATTTCCTAATATTAGCTATTGCTTTTGTAACGATACTGTAGCTAGATACTTATATATAAGTATGTATATATCTTGGGACTGGTATTACCCAAAATTGAAATCTGTATCATAGTATGCCTATGGTCATAAATAATTAACTTATATTTTTTTTCATTTTGCAAACAATCACTCTTTAGAAAAAAAAATTATGGGAAATCTTTTCGCTTTCCTCAAATTATTTAGCTAAATAAAGACGCAAGATTGTTTACAAAAGGAAGAAAATAGACAACAGCATATTAATTTACCCTACCCAATAATTGTGATGACGAATTGCATAGTTCCAGCTCCATATTAAAATTTGCTGCAGTAAAAAAAAAAACAACTAGATTTTTCGGTAGTTTGACGCGTCAGTTATCAAGAGATCTATAGGCATCGTTATATACTGTTTTCTGTACACATCATGTATTGATTGAAGGAATAATATAGCATCACAAACACACCAAAATATTTTATAAACTATTTTAAAGTACCTACATCCCAATGTATTAGGCCTTTTAACACAGCGACACCACAGTTTCATTATTTGTTCAGCAATTATATTTATGATGAAACCAAACCAAGTCTACATTGTGATGGTCAAGCTAGAAACATATTGGTAGTAGGGTAGCTATGGTGTATGTCTTAATGAAATTCCTTATTATTAACTATTTTTGTTTAATTCTATACAGGTTAATAACTTGTGCATTTCCTACTTCTGAATAATAATATACATGAGTGTGCAAATACACCCTTATGCATTATAAGTTTAAGCAAATAACATAAATAAATACATTTAATTTTTTTTCTGTTTACCATAACTACCCATATGTTCTACAAATGTAAAATAAAATATCATCAATTGAGAACATTATTTCAGCCGAATTGTTATCATAAAAGCAGATATATGTGAGGCTCTTCCATACTGAGTAAAAATATACATTACAACTTCATGTAACAAGATGTTTTTTTTTTTCATATTTGGCAGCCCATCAGCCATTTGCACATTGAACTTTCAGAAAAATTAACCTTACTATCCTGGCAGAAAAGCCACAAAAACATTCCATATAAATTCCAATGTCAATACAATCTCTAGGTCAGATAAATTAATAGTTCTGTATACAATGCCTTCCCCGTTTGCATAGTTACATTGCCTAAAATAGGAAACATTAAACTTGAATCCATTAACTGGTGTCTAGACATTCAAAACTTTCAAAAACACTGATTGACACTTTAGTAAGATTCTGCTTTTTAGACCTCACATATTACCAACTGGGCTGTAGGACACAATTCACATAAAACTTTGAACAAGAAACAGTATCATAAATTCCTTCAGTGGTTATAATATGGCCAGTCAGAGTCATTTTCTTTGACTCAATAAGAACAGCAACTGTTTGTCTTGCGTGCAGTCTTGTAAAATGCTTTACTGTGCATCGAGAGACTGTTGGACTTCTCCACCAAATCGTCCAGCTTCTCCCCTCTTTCTAACACTGCCTTTATCGTGTCATGTAAAATTATTTTCGTCTCATCAAGATCATTCTGAATCTTGGTCAAAGCATCAGCTTCTCTCGGGTTTTGGTATTTGGCTAAATGTTGATGAAGAGCAGGGAAGTCTACCGTATTTTCATTCGCTGTTGGCCAATTTGCGGCAGGCACTATAGCTGAGAATTCGTCCAGAGTTTTTGTTATCAATGTATGGGCCACTCTGTTTGGATACTCATGGTCTGAAATCAATACTCCGGCCAAGTTATCTGCTCTTACATACACTTGTAACATATATTCACCTTCTTTGACAGATTGTCTTGAAGCCTGTTGTGTTCTCTCCACCATTGTTTTGCTCACAAATGTCATGAATTCTTGAACAGAACTTCTTTGGAAGAAACTAAAGCTTTGCAAATCATATGCAGATTTGAGTATTGATGCATTATTGATGCCTTTGTAGAGCACTAGAAGGGCATATACTTTCACCATGTTTATAATGTCAGTCGCTTTTGTGCAATATTTATCTGAAAAGCATATAAATACTAAAATATAAATTTCTTTTAATTTCATTTTATGTTAATACATACATATAATTAAGTAGATAAATAAGTTAATCAAAAATATATCTGTATATTATTATTTCTTGTAATGTAGGGTTGAAGGTTTCACTAAAAATCAAGGCCACAGTGCCAGGAGCTGAGTAAAACCTTTTTTGATAGTCTTTACACTTTTAACACTAATATGATATCATTGGAATGGTATGCCATTGGTGTTTTCAGTGAAGGCCTTACCTCTGTCTTTGATCTATATAAGGGCTATTATTGGGCGCACATAAACAAGAAGTATTCAAATCTTAAAATATAAAGGATAAACACATTTAGAACAAATAAAAAGTGAAAGCTGTGGTAGTAAATTTTACCTAACACAATATTCCTTGGTGTAGTGCATAGATTTTTATGTCACTTAATAGCACATGTAATCTTGAAGATGAATTTGAAACGAACAATAATTAAAGTCAGACTTTACAACATTTAATTCGATTTTTGTGCCCTATTTCTGCTTGGTTGCTTACGCATTTGCATTGCAGAGCTGTCACTGCTGTCAGTCAGTGCTGTCACTGTCATTAACACTTGTTGACATTGTACCTTTTTATGAAACTTGAGGCCGTGGAATGAATAAAAATCTAGTGTTGCAGCAATAGTGTTGACAGTGTTGACCCTATTCGAACCTCAATGGTGTTGACTATCGATAGTATTGTCAATAGTATTGTGACCATGAAAAATAGTCACACTATCGATAGGCCTTAGTATCGATAGCCAATAGTTTGCAATACTATTAACTCAGAATAATAATATCGGGAATAGAAATGAACGCAACTTTCTATGCAAAAAAGTCTGCGCTTTCGGTGGGGGAAAAGCTGCGCGCGCGTGCAGTAGCCAGTGCTTGAATGTATCGATATTGAATAGTCGATAAAACGTCGATAAAAATCTAGAATTTACGAGGTTGGTTTCATAGTTTTTATACTATGGATTATAAAATATATTCAACACTAGCTTTAGCTCGTGGGTTCGCCCACGTGAATATGTTTCAGAGTTTTTAATTTTCACGAACGATCCCTAAATGTTTTCAAGATAAAAGCTACCCTATGTATTAACCTATACTTCCTTAACTCTCCAGCGAAAATCTTACCAAAATTGGACATGCCGTTTTGCCGATGCCAATGAAATTTGTACTCGGGCGTGCGAGCTTTATTTCGAGAGGCCTGGTCGGCGGATCAACCTTCGAACTATTCTTGGTGCCGACTATTGTGTATTATGTGGTGCCGTGCAGCGTCACCGCAAGACCGGCAGTTTCCAACCCAGGCCTGATGCAGGCCGACCGCGGTATTCTGTCCGGCTGGAAGAAGACGTGTTGGACTTTTTTTAAGACACCCGGAGGCCAGCTCTGAAGGCGCTGCACGTGTCTTCTGTGTGTCGAAAACATACCTACGTTTTTAAAGTGTTGCACAAAGAGGGATTTCATCCCTATCGTGTTCAGGGTTCAGGAGATGCTCCTGACGGACTATGAAGACAGAGTGGAGTTTTCGCAGTGGTTGTGTAGGAACCGGAATAATAACGTTTTGTGGACGGAGTGCACGTTTACCCGGGTAGGTGTGTTCAACATTAATAATGAACATTAGTTTTGTAGACAGCTGAAAATACTCGGATGTTTCGCTCCGATCATTTTCAACACAGATTTAGTGTGAATGTTTGTTCAGGTTTTCTTAAGGGAGAATTACTAGGGCCCATATTTTTAGATATAAAGTGTGATAGGAAGTCATTATTTTATTGTAAATTGTAAACTTATTAATAAAGATTAACCAAATTCACGTGTTTGCTTTCCTAGTCGCCTTAAACTCTAAAACTTATACTAAAATTATCATCTTATTAGGCTATTTTAGGTAGGTACCTAACATTTTTGTGCGTGGGTGTGTTAATATCTAAACAAATAAATAAAACAGAACGATATACTTATACACACATTCAACTATTTATTTGGTGAGAGGAATGAGAAACATGTAACTACAGTATGATACTAAATGTCATCATTTAATAATATTTTTTTTTGTTAGAACAAAAAAAAACTAGCGTATCGATTTTTAAAATTGTATCTCCAATACGTTTATTTAGCCCCCTGGAGTCAGCCCTGAAAATATTTGTAGTTAATTTGCGTCCACCTTATATATATATATGAAAGCTACATTCATGCCAAGTTTCATGCTTTCTTTTGGATGGGACCATAAAATCGATTTTTGTTAGAACAAGGAGCCGTACTATTTTTAGTATTTTCAGTACTACTTTAGTATAATTAGTATAGAGAATGATGTTAATTTAATTATACCAAATAGTATAATATTGGCAGAATTTTAACTATTTTGCATAGTTTATTATTTTTTTAAATATTTTCACTTGTTTTCACGTGAAAACTTTAAGGGCTTAAGATCTTCCTTTAAAAAATTCCGAAAATCTCGAAACTCTGGCTTTTAAGAAATTTTTCCGTTCTTGATTATATTTCCAAGAAAGAACAACACTGCGCTTCCTTTATTGCTCCTTCGTAAAATTGTCCCGTACGCGTCCTTTTTTTTTTCTAGTCCTATAATATTATGAGACGACTATTTATATTTGTTATTCAAATATGTGTTTTATGTACCTAGCTATTTCTCCAAAAAATCCGCATTTTTCATGGGGAGTGCTCTGAGGAATTGTTTGACCTAATACCCGCCATAAACTGAAATTTCACCCAAACCACCTGGATGACTGGCTGTCAACCACCGTGCGTTTCAAAAGACACTTCTTGCCACGTACGACCAAACTGTGGAATTAGCTTCCTGCGGCGGTGTTCCCGAACCGATACGACATTGGAACCTTCAAAAAACGAGCCTACGTCTTTTTAAAAGGCCGGCAACCGGCAACACTCCTGCGATACCCCTGGTGTTGTGGTTGTCCATGGGCAGCGGTGATTACTTGGAGGACCCGCTTGCTCGTTTGCCGCCCTACCTATGTTATAAAAAAAAAATCTTAGTACAATTTTGGTACTTCTGAATTTTCTGTTAGTATTTTTTAGTACGGGCAGCACTATTTTTTAGTATTTTGTCAAGTCAAATTTTAAAACGGTCACACTGTCAACTAGGCTGTCAAGTGTCAACTCTACAGTCGTTAAAGTGATGAAAACAAGATGAAAGTGATTTTTCTCTCTCTGGTATGATGAACTGAAGTTCTTTCAATAGTTTCAATAATAAAAAATAATAGCTTACAAGCAAGACATACACGAATAGTTTGATTTTATTATCGTGAAAGATGACGGAAAATGTGGAAAAAGTGGAGTCTGCCATTGATGCTCGTCGTCGGGTGCTCAACATTGCTGTCTCTACTGTACTTTTAGAGACTGGATTTGAATCAGCCGATAGAATGTCTCTAGAAACGCTTACCGAAATGTTACAATGCTGTAAGTATTTCACACGAATCATACGAGTATAAATTTTTATGGATTAGAACCAACTAAACCCAAGCAATTCATTTATATTTTTACTTACAGTTTTCACAGAGGTGGGAAACTCTGCTAAAGGATACTGTGAGCTTGCTGGAAGAGTGGAGCCCGTTCTTGGTGATGTGATGATGGCCCTAATAAATATGGGTACATATCCTCTTATTGGAAACCTTTATGTCAGGGCTTGTTACCAAATTCTCCATATAAACTCCTGGAAAGTACTGGTATGTTATGTGAGAATTTGGTACCTGTATAAACTTGTAACAAGCCTTGCTGTATATTCTTATGTTGATATAGTGCCTACTATGATAATAAATTTAGGTTGCCAAATAAAGCTTTGTAAAGCTGTGAGGTTACAGAAAGCTTTCCTAAAATAATTACAATTTGAAACCATTCAATTACTCTTATTTAATTAAAGCTAGCACAGCATGTAATTTTCTTCTGTGGAGTTCATAATATTCCTGTATTGTTTTTAGGAATAAGCCTCCAAGGCCTGGAACAGTATGCAGCACGACCAAACAGGCATGTTATACAGCCGCTACAGCAAGCTCCAGCCCCACGGACTCCTGCGATGCTCTCGGCAGGATCTAAAGCTAAACATGCCCCTCATATACCATTTCACCTTCCACCCTTACCAGATCCTCATGCTTATATTAGAACACCAGTAAGTACCACTGAATCCATTTGTGTTTTAACATTTTCAGCCTTAAAAAGAAATAGGTAGTATAGATTACTATAATTATGACATGGAAACAAAAATAATACAGTCAAGCCTCTGTTGCTTGATGAAAGAACATTTTATATATTTGTGTACACTATTTTTTTACAGACACACAAACAACCAGTGACGGAATATGAAGCCATCAGGGAAAAGGCAGCCAACCAGAAAAGGGATATAGAAAAAGCTCTCACCAAGTTCTTGGCAAAAACAAGTGAAACCCACAATCTCTTCAACACAGAAGATAATCAAGTGTATCCTTGTGAGTTCTATTTAATTAACTATCGATTCATATGAATACACATCAGTGATGGGATGATCTGTGGCCTAATTCTCGTATTCAAAGTCGCTGCGATATTGTAGCAACTTGCAGTGTGTGAGCGGTGTGACAATAGTCAGACAGTGTGAAAAAGTATGGCATTATATATTGTCGCACCGCTCACACACAGCTAGTCGCCACGATGTCGCAGCGACTGAATACGAGAATTAGGCCACTGATTAGTATGTATTGTACAAGGTACCAATGTGTAATTTGGCAGGATCTATACTTATCTTCAATCACATATAAATAAATATATTACTATGTACTTTGACTGAATAAGCTAACTCTGTGATTACCAGTTGGATTAGAAAAATTATTTCAGTGTACGATAGCCAATTCATGAGTAAGAAGGCTATCTAGAATCGTAAAAGTCCTATGGAAGTGAAGCTGCAGGGCATAGCTGGTATATTGATTGAAGCTTTGATCAACAATACACCTAGATTTAAAAGGTCTCATACAAAATCAAAGTGAAAAACAGTCTGTATTGATTGAATATACACCATCGATCACAAATATACCTTAAGTCTAAGCAATAAATATCTTAATGCAATGGACCATAGGTACTGTCAGCAATAAGAGCATACGCTTATTGTGTGCTCATTTTTCTCGGGCCATTTTCAGGGCTGTCACCTTTAATCTATGTGTACCGTTGATAAAGTATTGAGGGTTCAATTATTTCTACTTTGCTTTCAGTGATAGCTTGCAAGCCAACATTTCCAGCCTATCTGCCCTGCTTACTGCCGACTGACCAAGTGTTTGATTTTGATGAATTGGAATATCATTTCCAAGTTGCCAACAGAACAGAAGATATGCCAGCAGATAAAAAAGGTAAATATAAAAAAATACATACTTTGCTTGACTGCTACAAACTACATATAGTTGCCGTCACATAAAAAGGCCGCTGGCGGTTAGGCTGCGCAGTAGGCGATATATCAGTATATGCGGTGAGCGGGGGTCGGGCGGATCTCATCCGGCGCGCGCGATTGGTTCGTCAGTCGTACCCATGCGCAAGTTTCACCCACACCTCACCCTACCAGCGGCCTTTTTACGTGATGGGAAGTATACCATATTATAAAATACGAGCTCGGGTAGACAATATTTGTTTTTTGTATGATATTACGTTTATTTTTATTTTATTTTATTTATTGAGGTACACCAACAGTATTTACATACATCGTTTGATCTTTGTTCTAATGCAAATACCAATTATAAGTATACACAACATTTAACATATAATACTTATATCGATTACAACTAAACACCTAAAACATAAAAAAATACAATATTTGATTGTGATTTATTAATCCCTGATAAGATTCAGCACCTTTGCTTAAAGACACTCAGACTATCGCTAAATATGTCCAAATCATCAGCGTCGCGGTTTAGTGAGTTAAAAGTATTGCACATACGATTTACTGGGGCATGTCTACCTAGACTGGTCCTAGACCGGGAGCCATATAGGAGGTTAGTCCTGGGATAACGCGGCGGTCTACTTGGAATTCTGTAATATTTATTGAAGATAATATGTCGTCAGAATCCAAAAGGTTATTAAATATCTTGTAAAGAAATATAACATCGTGTTGTTTTCTTCGATCGTACAAAGATATCATATTGAAATGCTTTAACCGGTCACTATAAGGACAGCGATGAGAAATGTTTGGCGCTGAGAACGCTAAGTGCCTGGTGAAAGCTCTCTGGATTTGTTCTATTCGTTGAGAGTGCACTGCGTAAGTTGGGTTCCAAACGGAACAAGCGTATTCTAAGATGCTCCTGACCAACGTATTAAAAAGGAGAATTTTTGTGTTAACAAAATGAAACTCTTTTGAATTTCTTTTAAGAAAGCCTAATATTTGAGCTGATTTCCTTACAATATTATCGAAATGCTCAACAAAATTAAGTTCAGAATCTAGCCATATACCTCCTATTTACGTTTATACCTCCTATTAAAACAAATACATAAGAAAACGCGCCCACTTCCGCTCAGGGACCTATACTGCGCCTTGCTAGCGTTAGGTGGCTTCGCGGTCATGTCGCTTATCATTTGGTTTTATTTTTTTTAGATCATTCAGACAATGAGGGCGAGAATGGTGGTGACAATGAGAACGCGAATAATTCCCAAATAGAAAATCAAGATGCGGCGCCTGCCTCTAGCCCAGACAGAGGGAAATCTGGAGGATAGTCTAGTTTAAGTGGAACATATAGATTGACACTCTTTTATAAGTAACATTTTATTAAATCTGGTTAAGTCATTTGAACTGTTTTATTTATGGTGTAAATTTTAAGAAACCAGCCCAAAACGGATGTTCTCTGATCAGTACTGCTGCTGCTTGCGCCCAGTTTGCGCAAAGCCACAGACTTATATCGCACAGCGGTTGACCCAGAGATAAACAGAATTTACATAAACTTTATTGCCTGTGTTGCTCTCTATGGTGTATGCAGAGGAGCAAGTAACTTCTGGATAAATAATAATAGAATATATGTACCTATTACTTCCATGCCTAGGAGTCTGTAGAAGGCTGATGGTGAAATGAAAATGTACCATGAAGACAAGGAAGGTTTTACCTAGCAGTGTGCATATGGGTTAAAAAAAAACCGGAAATTACCATATTGGCCTACACGATAAATTATCCTACTAATATTATAAATGCGAAAGTTTGGATGTGAGTTTGTGAGGATGTTTGTAACTCAATTACGCAAAATCTACTGGACGGACACGGGTCGAAAAACACCAGGAATAAATAGCACATAGGGTACTTTTTATCCGGAAATTCCCACTGGGAGCGAAGCCCCGGGGCGCAGCTAGTAAAAATATATAGTGATAAATTAAAGCAATATTAGTTTATATAAAAGAAACTTTATTTATGCTTATATTAAAAAAACTACTTCAGCAATGCAGAATTGATTGGTGGCAGTACTTTGATGCCCTCCCTGTTGACCACAGTAACTTGGAAGTTGGGCAGGCTGACAAACAGCCTCTTATGGACCTCCTTGACACACAGTTTGAGAATCTCATATGCCTCTTCCTCAGTTGCATCTGAAATGTTTTTAATAATTTCTTTATACACAAAAAATTCACATAGGTACTGCTGTACTCATATAATAATTTATTAATTTTGTGTTCCTTTTTATTGTGGACTGTAAAAATGTAATGATGTTACATTGTTTTTATGTATGATGCCTCATAATCACTTTTGAGATTTTCCATGCATAGAAAATTGCTATCTAGAGCACGCTTACACTACTCAACCATAACAATTTTTTTTTATGATTTCTAAGTGAATCATAGTCATTTCATCCTTGTATTAATATTTTGTAAAAATACAACAAAACAAATCCATATATTTAGACTCACATTTACATATATGTTATGCAATTTTCATGATTTATTAAACACGACTGACAACTTGTGCTTGGCCAAAGGCCGAGCTCGGTCTCGTGAGCAAAGAGAGTGCCAAGGCCGAAGGCCTAGCCCTTGAAGCCCTGAATGACCTTCTCATTTCATCTCAAACCCTCAGTAACCAGCAGAGGGGCCTAGGACGAAGGCCGTGGTGCAAGCTGCGTACATGAAGCAAAGAGGCGAGGCGAGGCTAAAGCACCTAGCGTGCTGTTTAGAACAATTTTACTTCTGCAGTTTCGAGTATGTTGTTTTGGAAATAGGCAAAAGTCATCTACCTAAAGTCCATTTATTCATAATTGTCCTATTATGTAAACAATCTTAACATGTCTTTTTATGATTTTACAACAATATAAATTAAAATAGACTTTTTAGGAAATTACTTTCGTGGTTAATAAATGTTTTACTTTAGAATGTTTAGGTTTGAACTTATATTTGATTAATTTTCAACAAAATTTAACAAAAATTACTGTAAAGATTATTTATATAATAGGACAATTATGAATAAATGTACTTTAGAAGAGTTGTCGGTTTAGACTAGGTGAAGAGCCGAAAGACTATTTTCGCTTTAGCTCTTTGCTCTCTCTCTCTCTCTCTCAGCCGAAAGACGTCCACTACTGGACAAAGGCCTCCCCAAAAGATTTACACAACGACCGGTCCTGCGCTGCCCGCATCAATGCGCATCCTGCGACCTTCACCAGGTCGTCGGTCCACCGAGTGGGAGGCCTGCCAACACTACGTATTCCGGTTCGTGGTCGCCACTCGAGAACTTTTCTGCCCCAACGGCTATCTGTTCTACGAGCTATGTCGCCGCCCCCTGCCACTAAAGTTTGGCGATTCTGTGGGCTATGTCGGTTACTTTAGTTCTCCTACGGATCTCCTCATTTCTGATTCGATCACGCAGGGAAACTCCGAGCATAGCGCGCTCCATCACCCTTTGGGTGACTTTGAGCCTTCTTATGAGCCCATAGTAAGCGACCACGTCTCTGTTCCGTATGTCATTACTGGCAACACACACTTAGCTCTTTGCTATGAAGCCGCAACTCTGCCTTCGGTCTCACTTCGCCTCTCGGCTTCATATACGGAACTCGGCCATCGGCCTCGCGGGCCAAGGCGAATCGACTCGAGTGATGTGCACTCAGTATCTCGACTGGTTTCAGGAGCTTTAACTGGCTGTCTTGGCGTGTCCGAAATGCCCCGAATCGTGTATCATAGAGAACCTTTACCAGGCCGACGATAGGGTGATTGTCGTTGCCATCTACTGGTCTGGGAAAATATAGATGCCAATTCGACTCGCCAAGAAGAAAAAGAAGGGGCTTTAAGATGAAATCGGAAGATCGTCCATGTATACGAATGACTATGCCTTCGGTCTCGCCCCGTTTTTTGCTCACGAGACAGAGCATGGCCTTCGGCCTAGCCTGGACCCAGCTCGGGCGGCTGGGGACCCCTGGTTTACTGGAAGTTTGGGATAAAATATAAAAGTCGTCCATGTTTACAGAGGGCTCGGCCTTGGGCTTAGGCCTCGTCCTGCACTTTATTATCGAGACGGCGGCGCGGCTGGGGAAAGGGAAGCTAAGCCTTCAATTTAAACACAGCTGCAGCAGCATCAGGAAATATACCAAAGTGACCTGAGCTGGGATTAGGCCTAGACAGAAAGGTAGTACCGCCCGCGGAAACTATAATAGATAAGGAGGGGCGGTGGGGGACTGGTGCTCGACCAAATGTTACAGAGGCCCCTGGACGACCACAGCCGGTGGTAGTTTATAGTTTTTTTTTTCATACAAACTGGTTATTGGGGGTTTTAGATCAAATCAGAAGGTCATCCATGTATACGAAGAACTCGGCCTACGGCCTCACTCTTTCTCTGATCACGAGATGGAGCTCGGCCTTCGGCCTAACCTGGATGCAGCTCGGGCTGTGGCCTTGCGGGCGCAAGCTTTGGCCTTCGGGGCCCCTGGTTTACTGGTGACGGCGCGCCAAGGTAGACCTGGGGTACTGCCCGCGGAAACTACAATCATATAATCGGCGCGGGGGCGGGAGGGGGCACGTCATAGAAGACCCTAGGCGACGTTAGTAGCCGTTTAAAATGAAATCATAAGGTCGTCCATGTGTACGAAAGACTCGGCCTTCGACCTAGCCTGGACGCAGCTCGAGTTGTGGCCTTGCTTGCGCGGCTTGGTTCCTGGTTTACTGGAGGTTTGAGATGAAATATAAAAGTCATCCATGCATACAAAGGGCTCGGCCTTAGGCCTCGTCCTGCACGTTGTTCCCGAGACGGCGCGGCTGGAGGAAGGGAAGCTAAACCTTTGATTTAAACGCAGCTGCAGCAGCACCGGGAAATTATACCAAAATGGACTGTGGCCTTGCGGGCGCAAGCTTCGGCTTTCGGGGCCCCTAGTTTACTGGAGGTTTGAAATGAAATATAAATATATATATATATTTGTAACGGCGCGCCAAAGTGGACCTAAGGTACTGCCCGTGGAAACTACAATCGTATAATCGGCGGGGGGGATTGCTAGCTCGCCGTCATAGTAGACCTTAGGCGACGTTAATAGCCGTTTGAAATTAAATCATAAGGTCGTCCATGTATACGAAATACTCGGCCTTCGGCCTAGCCTGGACGCAGGTCGGGCTGTGGCCTTGCTTGCGCGGCTGGGGTCCGCAACCTTCAGTAAACCAGGGACCCCCCCCGTCCCTGGTTTACTGGAGGCAAAATGAACCTGGGAGTAGACCTGGGGTACATGTCTGCGGAGAGTACCTGTAATATATAGGAGGGGGGGGGGGGGAGGTGCTCGACCGAATGTCATAGAGAACCCTGGCGTCGACCACAGCCGGTGGAAGTATGATAGTTTAGACGAACCTCGGCCTGCGGCCTCACCCCTTGCAGCTTTAGTCCTTTAGAGGCAGAAAGGGAGTACCGCTCGAGGAAACTATAATAGATTCTTAATGTAACATTTCCGTGTAACATTTCGATTTTAAGCCAGTGATCTTGCAATAGCCGATAGTAGCGTTGCCGATCGATAGTCAGACTACTATGGTGGAGGGTGACCGTGGTACCCCGAGCTACGTTTAAATCGAGGGCTGCTAGCCACGCAAGCGAGGCCGAAGGCCGAACTCGGTCTTATGAGCAAAGAGCGGGGCAAGGCCGACGGCCGAGCCCTTTGTGTATATGGACGATCTAACGGTGTTGATCTTACTATCTATCTTATACAACTAAAAGTACACACAAACATATAACTTATATATATTTTTGAAATTGGCTTTCAAAGCCCTTCAATTTGATACTACACTCGATAAGATTGATAAAAAAAATTATTTTTGGTCAGCTGTTTATCGCGTATATAATCCGCCATTTTGTTTTTATGATGACGTCACATAGCCTATGTCACTCGGACGAATGCAAGGAATCCAACAATACCTCTCACATCAAAATCTGTTAAGCCGTTCAGGACTTATGGTGGAATAAAGAAACTTACATACATACATGTACGCTGAAAACATAACACTCCTTTTTTGGTCAGTCGTGTAAAAATATATAACTATAAATCACCCTTCTTGTGATGTCTGTCCATAATACTTAAACTGAGGGATCCACCAAAGCCATGAGCACAGAAAGGGACTTTGATGCTGGATGCCAGGTAGTCCATGAAATACAGCTCTGGACCATTCTCCTTGTCATATCCTCCCATCAACAGGTTTACAAAATAGGGAGTCTGAAAAATGTTTGAACGAGTTTTGAAACCAATAGGGGACCGGCCAAGGTATGAGAATTGTGAAAAATATGTTATTTTATGATAGAATACATATAATTAAACACATTTTGCGACTTTTCAGCACAAATTTATTCTCCTGAGCGGATTTATTAGAGTTCAAACTTTTAGGGAAAGTCCATTTTCTACGCGTGACGTCATATGAATGCACGATTAGTTAGGGGCGTTTTGGTATCGCCCAAAAATCGCTTAAAAATGTGAATTGTTTTTTGCTATATCTTGGGAAATACTTTGGTTATGGATGTGATTCTTTTGCGGATATTTCTATTAATGTGAGATATTTCAAAGAAGCGTCCAAAAAAAAAGTTGTCCGGTCCCCTATTGTACATACACAGTTTATACAATTGGAATATAAATATTTTCTTGTTATTATTGAAGAGAAACAGAACCTTTCTATATACTTAGTTACAGATCATAGTTAAATGTACATTTTTTTTATAGAATAGTAGGCAAACGAGCATGTGGGTTGCCTGATGGTAAGCAATCACCGCAGTCCATAGACACCAATGACCCTAAGAAGGTCACTGATACGTACTTTCATCAAGATCTACTTCTATCCAGTCCACATACAATGATTACATATATATTCAGATAAAATTACTATTATAGTCATAAATTAACAATCTTCTATTGTTACTGGTTCATTGTTAGCGCAAGTAATCTATAGTATCATCTGACATTAATCTTAGATATATTTAATTCAATTCTTTATTGCATCATTAATGTAAGTAACAGGTTCTATTCTTATTTATTAATTTAGTTAGTTTTTTGGGGGTCTTACAGCTAAATAACAACTATGAATTAAGTACAATTAAATTAAAACTATGCTAACAACAAGACTCTGCCTATTAATAGTAATCCTTATATTTAACAATTAAGGGCCCTTTCGGGTGCAACAGTCAAAGACGGGCTGATTTGTCTATATTAATATTTAAGGTAGATCTAACAGCTCATGTTTTATAATTCAATTTTCAAGTAGAATAAACTTTAATACTTACACTGCTTCTCAAATACTCTGCAAGGTTACGACGAGTGAAATTCGCCGCGGCAGTGGGTCCCAGTTCATAGCCGTTGCGCATCTTATACAATTGAATATTCTTAGCAATGTACTCTGCAAACTGGTTTGTATCACCAGAATCTCCAATAACTCCCATCACCAATCTATCAGAGATCTTATAGATTTTCTCTTCATCTACAATACAATATGAAAACATTTTATTTTCCGACGAACAAGGACAACAAATAACATTTTTCTGTAATGCATATTTTAATAAAAATGCAACTCACCGTCTTTCATCACCATAATACTATGGCTATTGGTTTGATCAGCTGCTATCATTACAAAGTCGTTGCATTGAAGCCCTAACAAGCATTGTAGATTGATATTGGACATTTTGTTAAAGAATTTATACGAAAACTGCAAAAAACCGAAAATCTATTTCGGCACAAAATAACCTAAACAATAAACTTGTCAACTCACTGTGTCACTCACTGCTGTGTGTCACTGTCAATGTTGCCAGTTTACATTTGCCAATAGCTGCCAGTCTTAATTTCAGTGATGTCCTACATTCGTGCACTAAAAAAAAAAATATTTCTGTGCATTCGTGCGTGCGTGCAAGATGAGACGAGGCAAATCTGGGCGAGGCGAGGCACCCTTTCTCACAACCGTGAACGTGAGTGGGCAGACTTGTCACTACAAGATTGTCTATGATGATCTCTTTCTTATTATTAATTATTATGTCAATGTTATGTCAATCAGGGAAAATAATGCATGTGAAATGGCGAGGTTATGTAGGTACCTTTAAGATTTGTTTAATAAATGAAAATAATGTTCAAAAGAATAGCTTTAGGTATATCTGGAGGAGTAGATAGTGCTGTTGCAGCGCTACTCCTCAAAAGAGCAGGTACAATTTATTGAGCATTAATACCTAAAAAATAAAAATTATAGGTACCTATAAAAAGATTTATAATTTATACGAGTTTTCTTATTGCAGGATATCATGTTGAAGGGGTGTTTATGAGAAATTGGGACAGTAATTATGAAAGTGGGTTTTGCTCAGATGAGAAAGATTTTGAAGATGCAACATTTGTTTGTCGTAAGCTGGACATCCCTTTGCATAGAGTGTACTTCATAAAAGAATATTGGAATGAGGTATTCACAGTGCTGTTGAAGGAATATGAGAGTGGACTTACTCCAAATCCAGACATACTTTGCAATAGATATATTAAATTTGATAGTTTTTTCGAACATTGCAGGAACAATTTAGGCGTTGATGCTATTGCAACTGGCCACTATGCAAACACATCCTTTGGTCCATTTTTGGAACAATTTTCAGAAGATAAAGGTAAAGTCAGTTTTCTTAGGACTTATTTCAATTGGTGAACCAAATGGGGAAAATAACCCTAACTAATATTATAAATGCGAACTTGAGTATATTTGTTTGTTACCTCTTCACGCTTTATCTACTGAACCAATCTTCTACATAGGTAGAAGTACTAAGGACATAGGGTATCTTTTATTCTGGGAAAAAGCACAGTTCCAGTGAAAAATTCACACAGGCGAAGCCACAAGCAAAAGCTAGTATACATATATGTCTGTACAAAATAATTATTTACAAAAACAAAGGACAACTTCTAGTAACTAGTCATACATTTTCAGGAGTTCGATTATTACAACCAAAGGATAAATTCAAAGACCAAACATTTTTCCTCTCACAAGTGAAACAATTTTCTTTGAGGAGATGTATGTTCCCTATTGCTAATCTACTAAAAAGCCAAGTGAGGGACATAGCCAAGAATGAAGGACTTCTGAATGTTGCTGCCAAGAAAGACAGTACAGGCATATGTTTTATAGGGAAGAAAAGATTTCAAGATTTTATTGAAGAGGTAAAAAGCACTTCTGATTTTGAGAATCAGACTGGTAAGACATCATACAAGTATTAAAAATAATCGACATTATTTTAATTTCAGTACATAGAAACAAAAAGAGGTAATTTCATAGACATTGATACGGGACAAATAGTAGGTGAACACAGTGGTCTTCACAAGTGGACAGTGGGTCAGAGGTGTTGCCTCTCAAATTGGAAGGATGCATACTTTATTTTCAAGAAAGATCTAAATACCAACAATATTTATGTGGTAATTGGATACTGATATTCTTTTTATCTGTATACACACTTGCTGACTGATTTTTATATTAACAGAGATGAAATCCGCTGAACTTGAAATGAAACAATAACTTTAGAGGTTTGTTATATAGTGTAAGTGAGCACTATTAAAGGACCTCTAACGAGAGGAATTTCCTTTGATGAAATGGATAAAAAATTAAATTCAAGCAGGCAAAGACAGAAAAAGCTAAGTCTTTAAAATAACTGAAAAATAATATATTAATGGACAACATTGTAGAATCAACTTGGATGGATTCAATGAACAACAAACTCAAAGGAAAATAAAATACTTTCTTATGCAGTGTCAATTTCAATTTATTTATTATTGCTTTCATGTTTAAGTAAATATAAAGAATCTCATGGACCCTGGTAGGGCACTACAATAACAATTTAGAAAATAACATTTTAAAATTAACTAATTGCAAATAATAATAATATTTAAATAATATTCAATAATGTCACATTCAAAGTAAAGTAAGCGTCCTGTTCTATTTACAGGTGGCTGGAACAAAACATCCTGCGATTTGGAATGATATATGTTTTACCAGAAAACCTCACTGGATTAACCATGAACCACAGGAATTATCAAGCGGGATACTGCATTGCTCATTCAGATTCCAACATACTAAACCATTAGTTCCTTGTAGAATAGTAAATAATTCTGATGGCTTAACAATTTTTTTGAATAACAAATTAAGAGCTATTACTGAAGGCCAGTATGGTGTGCTGTACAAAGATGGTGAATGTCTTGGCAGTGCAAAAATTGCAGAAGTATGTCGAGATTTGATATATTGATGTGCTTTTTGTTATGAAAAATATAACTAGTTGTAGTTATTATTTCTTGTTTTCTTTCCATACATCAAAACCTTTCTCATGACCTATCCCGTCCATTGGTGAGAACCGCACGAAAATTTATTGGAAACTGACAGACAGACAGACGCGGTGGGGGACTTTATCTATACATACAGGGTGTAATTATATCTCCGACATAGCCGAAACCCACGTAATCTCCCCATCAATATGAACATTTTTCCCCAAGAAACCATGCCTGGGAAATTAGTAGTTTCCGAGATAATGAGGTTCAAAGTTGAATAGAAAATTTTCATTTTTTAGCAGATTTGTAAAATTTATCATGTAACCGTTATTTCATGCAAAGAAACATCATTAAAATTCTAAAGAATTCCCCATCAAAACTAAAGCTAAAGTTTAAAACAAGTAATGAATAGTGTCCATCGCCCGCATACGCGTTCACTCACACAGCTGATTGATTAGTCGTGGGGGCCGCCTGCCGCCCGCACACCACCGCCCCCCGCAGTGTCATTGACACGATACCTACTTCAAGACACATTATCGTCAGCTTTCCTTCTGAGAAACTTCCGTATTCGTGGCAGCCTCCATGTCCATGACATAGCAGAGAAACTGCAAGTCACCTAAGTTGGTACGGCTTGCGTAAACTTACAAATTACATGGAACAAATGTCTGGCTATGCCGCCACCACCGGACCCTAGCAGAAGGCAAAATTTCCAAAAAAGGGTGGCTTGATGATGTTAAGTAGACTCGTATCCGAGGATCGTACAAAGTGAAGAGCAAGCAGAAAAGCGGACACGGTCTCCGAAGCATTTCAGCTGAGGATGCAACCGCTCAGATGAGAGAGAATGACTGTTTCCCGTCGGCCTGTCTGCCAGGCTGTATCGCATGAACTTTTTGCACTACTTGCTACACGTTACTGTGTCTACATCATCCAGTTCGTTGACTGGTAGAAAAAGCCCCAGGCTTTAAGTCCACCTTTTACTTTTTTGTGATAAAGTTAAATAAATACATAAATAAATTAACTGTAGGTAGAAATTCGTATGGCCTGTGGTGTGGCCCTAGAATAGCACCAACCCATCTCTTCCCGTGGGTGTCGTAAGAGGCGACTAAGGGATTTAAAACACCGGAGGATGGGCAGCAGCATCTTTCCGAGTAATATGCCATCACACTGCGATCGCCAACCCGCCTGCCAAGCGTGGCGATTACGGCAAAACCCTCCATGGATGAAATCCTATGGGGAGGCCTTTATCCAACAGTGGACGTCTTTCGGCTGAGAGAAGAAGGTAGAAATTCGTAAGTAGTTAAAATTTTCACAAGATCTGTAGTTACAGTTCAGTACCTAGTAATAATTTTTTTTATTAAAATTAACCTACGAACTCCTGGCCTCTACTTATTTAATCGCTTATTTCCTGTTATTTTTATCTAAAACAAATGTTTGTAGCAAAACGAAAGAAATAAAAACGTTGCTGCAAATAATTTTACAGGAGAATTGTAAATTGCTTCTTGGGAAAAATAAACTTTACCTTAGTGTTACAGCATGTAACTACAGTTTCATAAACATTTTACGAATCATGAAACCAAATAATTGTACAGATCTACTGATTGCGTCATCTTTTAAAAGATAATGATACTTTATTTTTTCATGCAAATTGAGACGGCCTAACGCCTAGTAAAAATAGTTTAGCAATTTGCATTTAACGGATCTCGACCATCTCTTTATCACAAGGCATGTAATATTTCCATACAGGTAAAAGAACATACGTAAAAGAACATGGGGCTTTCCTTACTTCTAACACAGAGTAATAATACTACTTCTACAAAGCAGAATAGGCAAATGCTTTCGTGCGACTGTTAAGAACGAACGCCGTCGATCTGATCAGACATTCTAGTAGTTAGGAAAGCGAATTAAAAAACAAGTATACGACGATTTAAAAGGGCAATTTTTAGCCCATTTAAATAAAATCATTTTCATTTCATTTCAACTTGACACTGAAGTAGTTAAAAATGTAAGTTAGAAAGTATTCAATAAAAAATACATTAAGCGAAAAAAGTTGTACTGCACTGCAAGACAGATGGCGCACGCACACGAGCGATCATACGCGGTCTTCCCTAAGCGCCTTTGTCGGTAAATAAAGGTGCAAATACATTAGTAGGTAATGATGAAGATTATCATTTAACATAACATAATTCACAAGACAAATAATTAAACTTGAAAACTTGCTTTTTGTAATTAAGTTGTTTAATAACATATCGGAGCAATAACAAAAATTTTGAACTTTGATTAAAATTTTTAGTTTTAGCTAAACTTCACATGTATGTAAAGTGTACAATGTAAACCAACCTTAAAGAAATGTGCCAACTTTTTTCGGTAGGATAGTTTTTTAGTTTAGTAAGTCGGTCGCGCGCGTTCTTGAAGTGTAGAGAAACTTTGGAGTACCTAATTCCTGGATTAATCAGGTTTGGGCTGTTCGTCGTGTTGTATCGTGGTGTTGTGCTGTGCTTTTGTTGTGTATTTTTGTGTTTGTGTTATTGACAAAATGCCGTTCCACTATTCTGCGGCGGAATACCTAAATATGATTTTTTGTTACGGCATAGCCGAGGGCAACACGAATGAAGCCCTACGGCTTTATGGCATTCGGCACCCAAACGCGCACCAGCCCCGAAACCCTCGCGTTATTTTAAACGCTGTTTATCGAGTTCGCGAGAACCAGCCCATCGTACCATCTGCATCAACAGAACGCGGTCAACAGATAGCCCCACAAGCCGGAGAAGCGATTTTGGAAGTGGTAGCGTCAAATCCTACACTGGGAACACGAACAGCAGCCCGCGTGTTGCGTCGACGACGCGGGCATCGTGCACGGCACTTCGTGTCTCACATGACGGTCTGGAAAGTCCTCCGAAGAGACCGGCAGCGGCCATACATGATACACAGAGTGCAAGCCCTCGTGCCTGGTGACGCAGCACGCCGCATGGCGTACTGTCGGTGGCTTTTGCAAAGAGAAGAGGATAATCCTGGATTCACATCTCGAATTTTGTTTACGGACGAGAGTACGTTCACAAATAACGGGATGTGGAACCGAAGGAACTCGCACTGGTGGAGTCGTGAGAATCCCCATCAAATACAGGAGTCTGGATTCCAAGTACGCTGGAAGTGGAATGTTTGGGCAGGGATCGTGGGAAACCAAATCCTCGGCCCGTATTTTTTACCGTCAAGGATGGACGGACCCGCCTACCTGGACCATGTAAATGGTCCAATTTCTGATTTTGCCGAGGATTTTGACGAAGACACACCACTGTCGCAACTTCCCTGGTTCCAGCATGATGGGGCACCACCCCACACCACAAGACCAGTGCGAGAATGCCTCAACTTTTTGTTTGGCAGCCGATGGATCGGACGCTATGGCCCCCAGGCTTGGCCGGCAAGGTCTCCGGATTTGACGCCGCTTGACTTTTTTTTTGTGGGGCTATGTCAAGGACAGGGTATTCGATCGCCCCTGTATGGATGCAGATACGATGAGAGCTAAAATAATCGCGGTTTTCGAAGAGCTGAAGCAGCGTTCGCTGCGCGAGGGCATTTTGGAGCTGATGCATGCAAACTGCCTGCACCGCGCTCGAATGTGCCTCCGCGAGGAAGGGAGGCAGTTTGAGCAGTATCTTCTCCGAGTCGAGAGGCCCATACGTGAAGAAGACTACGTGTAGGTAAGTACCTCGCTTACCTACGTTAACGTTAGCCCCTACAAAAGGCACGGGCCACTGTACAAAACATACAAAAACTTAGTAGCCTAGGGTAGGTTTTTCCTAGCGAGTCTGTGGGGTGGGTAGACATGCGACGTAACGGATTCTCGATTCTTAGTGTGCGTTGTACAGTGAGTCAAAATTCACCATGACAATCGTTGACCATTTTGGAGTTGTGCAAAATTATCAAAGCCTTCAATGTTAGTTTACTTTGGTTTGCGGTTTACTGTACATGTGTACATGCATACTTGCGTACACATTACCACAAAGTAGTTAAAAGGGTAGGTACATTAAGTTGTTGTAGTAGGTAGGTACGTACGTTTGTCATTTCCGTCATTTCCACGCGCGAGCGATAGCGCGTTGTGATTGGCTGCCATGCCACGAGCGGGGCCCGGCCGCGGGCCGCGATCTTATGTCACTGTTCGCTATACACTGATTTCGATTATTTATTATTTTTTTTGATATTATAGCGGTGGCGAGTGTGGAATCAAAAGTAAACACCGAGCACGGTTATATCAAACTACTTTTAATTCGCAAAATAACTGAAGTATAAACTAACAACTCGCTCGCTACAGTGCGTGCGTCGCGGCGTAAAACAAAGGTACACACGACCTCACCGCTTCGCGTTTCTTGAATAGACTAAAACTAACTTTGTTCGATGAGACGCGCGCGACCTCGACGCGAGCGCTGTGAGCGTCTCGGAGCGGGGCATACCGGATAGCGTGGCGTCTCTATGGAAGCGTATATAATGTTGCCCGCTATATCCTCCCCCTCCAAGTCACTGGATCGACCCGATTGTGACTTGGCTGGTCGACCACGACGACGTTGATGTTCAATAACTGGGGATTCACCAACGTACGGTGTTAGGGCGCTGGCATGATACTTGCCCTTTACGGTACCGTTAATGTCAACGATGACATACGACGTCGGACTACAGACTTTCGCAACGCGATAAGGACCCTCTCGCTTAGGGGCGAATTTGCTTGTGATGCCACGCTGTGCACTACTCGCCACATGGGTCTCCACGAGGACCATGTCTCCCTCTTTAAACGGAGCAACCTGCCTCCGCTGTTTATCGGCGACAGCCTTTCTAACATCCTGTTGCGACTCAATACGTCTCTTGACATCCACAAGAGTGTGAGCAAAATCTCTCAAATATGGTGTTATTTGAGGCACAAAATTCTGCTGCGACACTATGGCTCTAAAATCCGTGTGGGCTGCGAGAGGCGTACGCAACTCACGCGCAAAAGTTATAAAAGCGGCAGTATGACCAGTTCCTTCATTATACGAACTGTTTAACGAAAAACGTACCGTTGGCAACATGTCCGGCCAAGAACGATGCTCAGAACCTACTAGAATGGCTAAGAGCTTTTTTAACTCGCGGTTCTTTCGTTCAGCGGGATTTGCCTCTGGATGATACACCGGTATCAGAGACTGGTGAACCCCGAAAACCAGCATGACCTTCTGCATGACTGCCAAAACAAATTGGGTGCCGTTATCTGAGATTACCCGCCTCGGCAACCCATAACGTAAGAAAACTTCTTCAATTAACATCTTAGCGCAAGTTTCTGCAGTTGCATCACACAATGCAAACAGCTCCACCCAGCGGCTAGCAGTATCTTCTACCAAGAAAATCCATTTCTCCCCTTTCTCTCCTTCGGGAAGAGGGCCGAACAAGTCCATCGCCAGTACCTCGAAACGTTGCTGGGGCACTGGGGTTTGCAGCAGACCTGCTGGCTTCAAATTGGTGGCTTTATACTTTTGACAAAGATCACAGGATTTGAGATACTGAGCCGTATATGTTTTCATATTATTAAAGTAATAACGCTCTTTAATCTTCCGCAAAGTCCGCTCCAAACCCAAGTGTCCAGCAGTAGGCGCGTCGTGAAATTGTTTTAAGACATCTGCCTTCAACGACTCTGGGATAACTAACTGGGGCTCCTCGAATTCAGCATCCGGATCACATCTAAAGAGCACGCCTTGAGAAAGATAATAACCTCGATCTGACCATCGAGTATCGTCAGCATTCTGGGTATCTTCAAAGTTCTCGATAATTTTGGCTAAATCTGGATCACCAAGTTGGGCGCTACGAATATCCTCTGGGGCCCACTGAGGAAAATCAACCACGACGGGACAGGTATGAACTTCAGGAACCTGTTCATCAGTATCCGCACACACAGGGCGACTGAGAGTGTCGGCAACTACGTTAACTTTACCTGGGGTGTAGTCTATATCCAGATCAAACGACTGTATTTTTAAAGCCCACCGAGCCAAACGTCCTGTAGGTGTCTTCAATGCCATAAGCCACTTCAAAGGCTGATGGTCTGTGGAGACATGGACCTTCGCACCCTCCACGTAGCCACGGAACCTATCTAAGGCCCAAACCACAGCTAAGGCTTCTCGTTCGGTGGTATTATAGTTACGTTCTGCTGACGTCAACAGTCTGCTAGCGTACTCTATGGGCCTTTCCTCCTGAGGAGTAGCTCCTTGTAGCAGCACTGCGCCTAGAGCATACGCGCTCGCGTCAGTACGTAAAATAAACGGTTCTTCAAAATTTGGTTGACGGAGAATAGGACTGGTGGAAAGTCGTAGCTTCAGCTCCTCAAACGACTTTTGCTCCGTCTCCCCCCACTGCCAACGTCGGTTCTTTTTGGTAAGATCCGTCAATGGACGTGCAGCGTCAGAAAATTGGGGAATAAACTTACGAAACCAAGAGCAGGTTTGTAGAAAGGTCTTAAGCATTTTCAGGTTCGTCGGCGGCAACATCTTTAGGACAGCCTCCACCTTCCTAGGATCCGGCTCAATGCCTTGTGATGACACGACGTGACCCAGGTACGTAAGCTTTTTCCTAGCGAAAACACACTTACCTCGATTAGCTTTTAGGTTAAACAGGCGTAGACGATCAAAAACCTGCTGGAGATCCTGGAGGTGGCAGTCAATATTCGGTGATATTACCAAAATATCATCCAAATATGCCAGTACACATACGTCCTTAAGACCAGACCTCATCCGGTCGATCAACCGCTGAAAGGTCGCTGGCGCGTTCTTGAGGCCAAACGGCATACGGCGAAATTGGAACGTACCAAAAGGTGTTGTGAAGGCCGTCTTCGGCCTATCCTCCGGAGCAACAATCGTCTGCCAGTAACCAGCCTTTAAATCAATTGTGGACATGACACAACCTACCCTGGTACTCTGCAATAAGTCATCTATGACCGGAAGTGGATACTTATCAGTGCGGGTGACGCTGTTCAATTTCCGGTAGTCGACACAAAAGCGGACCTCACCATTTTTCTTTGGTATCAGCACCACAGGGGAAGCCCACTCCGACTCAGCATCTTCGATGATGTCGTCCTCTAACATCTTTTCTAACTCCGCTCTGATCACTTCTTTTTTTCCTGGTGAAACACGATAAGGAGGACTAGCAATTGGCCTGGCATCTCCGGTATCGATACGGTGGACAGCAAACTGAGTGGGACCTCCCCCTGAAGCAAAAATGTCCTCGTTGACATTCAGGAGCTTGGTCAGCTGCTGTCGTTCGTCTGTATTTAAGTGGGACCCTTCATCCTCACGAAGACCCACAGACGAGCAGTGCAAAGGTTGACTTGGCCTACCATCATGTTGTTCGAAAACAATAGGCTGAGGAGTCCTATCGTGATTCAGAAACCAGATACCGCGACAAAAATCTAATACCATGCCAGCATCCTGTATAAAGTTCATTCCCAACAAACTCTCTGTAGCGTTGGGCAACATTATAAACTTAACTTCTAGAGAGACACCGCGCACCCTAACCCTAACTTGCGTCTGTTCCACAATTTGCGCAACTGTCCGCCCGTCCGCATATTTAAGTTGAGTAAATACATTTTCAAATTTGTGTCCATACTTAACTAAATGAGCTTTAAGACTAATACTACCTATACAATGTTTTGCACCTGTGTCTATGAGCACTTTACCACTTTCACCATAAATTTCTATTTGTAAAACCGGTCGCACTCGCGAATCTATATTTACACTATTGACGGACTGAAAAGAAGTCGTCACGGACAGAGAAGGTTCATTTTTTCTACATGTAGGGCAGTTGGATCGAATAACACCGGGTGCACCGCACCCGAAACACGTGATGGTTGACACCCGTGGCTCTCCATCGGTGTCAACTTTCTGTTTGACCAACTTTTGACACTCATCCTTCCGATGGCCGTATTTTTTACAGTAGTTGCAATGGGGCCGAGACCTGCTATTGTGAGGTGTCCCGGTCGTCTGCGATGTCGTCGCAGGAGCAGATACGGTGGACTTTACAGTAGAAGGCGGTGTTGGTGTAATTTCCTTGAATGTCGATATAGATGGTTTCACATCAGAAGACGAAGGTCGACTCTCGTCTAAAATGTCTTCGACACGCCGGGCCATACTTATGAGTTCAGCGAAAGAAGAAAAGTCTGTGCGCGGGACCTTCTCACGAATCCGTCGGTGCAGCAAACCGTAAACCATATCGAGTTGAACGGTCACCGACAGGGAATGGAGGGGCAACTGTGAGATAAGTGCCCTGATGTGGCACACAAAAAGGTCCGTTGGTTCATTACCACGCTGCTCTCTCTCAAATATTCTCCTATAAACTTTGTGCGGGGGCAACCGTGGTCCAAAAGTTTGCTTCAGTGCTTCAATGGCGGCAGACCAGGTTGGGGTATGATCCTTCACACCCTGCCACCATGTCGCAGCCAACCCGGTGAGTAGCATGGGCAGGCCGCGCAAGGCATTGTCGTCGCTTATACCCACGCAGTCTTTGTACACCTCTATGGCGTCTATAAAAGATTCCACGTTGCTAGATTTCTCACCGTCGAAACGTGTCGTGCATTTAGCAAAATTTCCATGTAAAGGCGTACTTACAGCTGGTGGGCAATTTACCCTTTCCAGTAGAAATCTCAGCTGCTCAGTTGTGATCATGATCGGAGCAGGTGACGGCAGCGAAGCAGACTCTGGCGCAGGTGAAGGCGGATGTTCAGCCTCCGGAGTAGGCGGCGGCGACGCCACCACATTAGGTTGGGCGGCGGCGGCCGATGTCGGATCTGCTGCGTGAGATCTCGTAAGCACCATGGTTGCACGATTAAACAATACGTGTCGGCCGGAAAAGTATTTACCAAAAGTCTGGAAGCACTAAACTATAACCACGAACACAATGTCTAAAACGCTTAAAAGTCACAAAGCGTACCTGTACACAAAAGTCTAAAATAACTCAGGTCGCTTAAAATATAAAGTTTAAACTATTTACACACTTTAGTCCAGTCCACTACGCGAGTCCATAAACACCATTCACAAACTTTAAAAATAAAACGGCGTTACGCGTTAGCACACACTGAGCTTGTGGAAAGGTCCAGAAACTAAAACAAAGAATAATCTAAAAAGTCTACTAACTTCTATTGCACAACAAACAGCCACACTGTCGCAAAAGGTTCACAAATAGTTCATACAAAAAAATAGCAGGTAGGCGTTTCTCTCGGCGTTGGGCAATAAAACAGGGTTACCAAGGGACGCTATACAGCCGAGGGACGCTATGCAATAAACCGTTAACTTTTGTTGCGCAGGACACGAATGAACATGAATTCATAACACAAATACAGTTTTATAAGTCCAACACTGTCACAGAATACTAAGAAAGTCTAGAATCTAGATTTAATATGAGTCTGACGTGACTACGAAACAAACGGCCTCGTACCGACGTAGCACACGTAAACACGAACACTCAAGTACTGTGTAACAAACAGTCAAACACTGTCACAGTAGGTACACTCAAAAGTCTAGATTTTATAGAGTCTAACGTGACTACGGAACAAACGGCCTCTTAGGTACCGTCGTAGAACACGAGAACACGAACAACACACGCGAAATTTAACGTTGCCCCACGTTGGGCGCCAATATAGCGGTGGCGAGTGTGGAATCAAAAGTAAACACCGAGCACGGTTATATCAAACTACTTTTAATTCGCAAAATAACTGAAGTATAAACTAACAACTCGCTCGCTACAGTGCGTGCGTCGCGGCGTAAAACAAAGGTACACACGACCTCACCGCTTCGCGTTTCTTGAATAGACTAAAACTAACTTTGTTCGATGAGACGCGCGCGACCTCGACGCGCGCGCTGTGAGCGTCTCGGAGCGGGGCATACCGGATAGCGTGGCGTCTCTATGGAAGCGTATATAATGTTGCCCGCTATAATATCTAATTTATTAATTATTTTTCCCGGTCAAATTTTTACTCTGAAGTGACTTTATTTGGGGTACCCTATGCATACGTAACGGCTATGTCGGACATGTATTTACACCCTGTATAATAAAACAGTAAAAATATTTTGTCTGTACATTTAATATTTTTGACTGAAATGGATAGAGGAGACCTAAAAAGAACAATAGAAAGCAAAAAATTTTTTTTGGAATTTCTTGTCTGTCTGTCTGTCTGTCTGGCTGTCTGTCTGTCTGTCTGTCTGTATGTATGTACGCGTTTCACGCAAAAACTACTGGACCGATTTGAATGAAACTTTTTTTGTTGTATAGATATTAAGCCTGGGCAACATATAGGCTATAATTCATTTTGAAAACTGGAACACCTGATGAAGAACCATAACGGAACAGCTAAACTATAAGTAATATGGAAATGGTGCCTTAACAAAAATCGTTCAACCTGATGAGCATTTTCTGCCGACGTATAAAAATTGAAGATTTGGAACATCTGATGAAAAGCTCCAAGAGACCAGCTACACTATAACATATATGGAAATGGCGCCTTAGCAAAAATCGTTCAACCTGATGAGCATTTTCTGCTGACGTATAAAAATTGAAGATCTGGAACATCTGATGAAAAGCTCCAAGAGAGATTTTTCATCTAAGCGAAACTCACGCGGGCGAAGCCGCGGGCGACAGCTAGTTTCATAATAAGTAAGGATGACACAAACAATTTGTACCCTTTTGTCTATAAAATCATTGTCGTGTATGAAAAATAAAAATAAAATATAAGGTGTATTGGGGGCTATGTGCCCAGGGGCCTCCAATTGTTTGTATGCGAGGACGGGCAATATCCCTGCGCAGTGTGGTCATACACGAACAATTACTTTAGAGAGAGCCGGATATAGTGCTCAGGATAGAGCCTCGTACTTTTGGAGTACAAGGACCTCTTGTCTAGGAAACCTGGGTCCTGGGAGTCATGGGCAGGGTGATATCATTGAAACAATGGCATTGAAATAGAATACACAGTATGCCCTTATTATCCGGCGAGGGGCGCCACTGGCGCCCCCTGTTGTCCAGTGAGGGGCGCCGCAGGCGCCCCCTTGTTGTCGATGAGGGGCGAGAACAGGAGAGGCGCCTCAAAGGGTCGTCCCAAAGAGGCGCCTCAAAGGGTCGCCAAAGCGCCTCTTTATTTATTACACGCTAGCTTTTGCCCGCGGCTCGCTCGCGTGCTTTTTCCCGTAATGATAAGTGCCCTATGGGAGTTCTCAGTACTTCCAACTATGTGTATGCGAAAGATGGAAGATTGGTTCATTAGATATAGCGTGAAGAGGCAACAAACAAATAAAAAAACCAACAAATTCACTTTTGCATTTATAATATTAGTTAGGATTATTTTGAGTAGGCACAAGTTGGTCGTAAGAGAAATCCAAAAGCGCTTACGCTTAGGCCCTTTGTGCCAACTCCGCCATTTTCAAAAATAATTTAAAAAAAATCCTCGACTATCGATTTTTATATGTTTATTGAACCTGCTCTCAAAATTTCGCGGGAATCGGTTGTGAAATGCGACCTCTAGAGGAGAACACAAAATACACAGACATACAATACCAAAGCATTCTAGGCAAAGCTCAATGAAGGATTTTCCGAGACACAAATTAAAAAAAAATTGTTCCAGATGACTTCATCATCATCATCGACTATACCTTAGACTATAGAATAATAAGGACTCGGCATAACAAGCTTTAGCAAACAGTAGAAATGCGGCCGGTCGCCATGTTTTGTTCCTGTCAAAACAAGTACATAGTGATGTGGTTCGTCATCCTCAAATATCACAACATATCGATAGATGAATGAATTGTGATTTATTTTATTCTATTGAGATTTATGTAATAATATTTATTATAAGATATACCTATAGTCGGTTTCTTTCTTATGATTTTAGATTGACAACATGTAAAGAAAGAAAAGAACAGTGGCTGGATACAATTGGAATCGAAAATTTGAATGTTACAACCAAACATATTTATATTTGTTCCCTGCATTTTGAAGAGAAATGTTTCAAGCGAACTTTAAATGTAACAAGACTGCACGACGATGCTTTGCCTTCGAGTGAGTTGTTGGTAAGTTTTAATATAATGATTACTCAGAAACAGAACAAAATTTTTTACAATCTATTCAACTATGTAAATAATGTTGATCTGTAATATATGAAATTATTCAAGTAGGTAAGATCTATGTTTACTTTTTTTTAATGCAATGATAATTACTCAGAAACTGACAATATTGTCTATTCAATTGTGTAAATAATGTTGATTTGTGATAGTTAGAAATTATTCACAGTAGGTGAGGTGAAGACGTATTTTTTAAGTTTAATTTATAATGATAGGTACTTCCGAACACAGTAGCCTAGTCAATTAGGCAACATACTGTAAACACTATCTCTGATATGAGTAAATAACTGAAAATGTTACATTGAACAGACTGTAAATAAAAAAATAAAAAATGATTTTGAAAAAAAAGTTGTGGTTGTTTATTTTTTTGTGTTCCTTCCTTTTGTGTTTTATATTAAACCTAAGCTATGCACGCAAAACAGGTATAAAAATCTCTAAATGTTTTACGCATTTTCGTTTCATAACCTTCATTATTCAACTGCGAAATTTTATTATGGCGAAGCCGAAGTGCATTTAATAGCTCATATTATCACGTAAATAAAAGCGAGGAAAGATAATAGAAACTCAACAAAAATGTCGAATTCTATGAACACAATGCAATTCAATTATCGATATCATCATAAGCGATATTAGTAATACGCGCTGCTCTATGGCAAGCCGCCATTTTTGTTTCCGACTCAAGTTTAGGTATGCACGATTTTTTTGTAGGTATGTCATGTCTATTTTTCCTCCCTCCCGCAATATGGCACCCCCCCGGCTCCTTCCGCACTTCTCCCCCGTTCTTGTGTAACTATGGGACGTTCGACTATGAAAACGCACACATTGACGTGTTACTGACGTGTTCACGGATATACAGTTTCATTTGTAGTAGTAGTAGGCATATTTGACGCGCCGTTTCTATGAAGCGCCCGCCCTGTGATATAGGTTCAGCCCATAGAGCTTCAAAGATTTTCCCTTAGTACTAGAGAGATAGTATAGGCCAAATCCTATTGTTTTCTGCGTGAGCAGAAAATTCATAAACAAGATAGAATCAAATGACAAGATAGATGTATTAGTGATTGGCACAGCCACACTCGCACATACCTAAATATATCATAATCAATAGATTCATTTAATTATGGAGTTCATTTGTTACATGTAAATAGTTTAAAGTAATGTATAAAGTTCATAACACAAAATAAAAATGCGAACAGGCCTTAAATATTTTATTTCTCTTCTATTTTATTATAATCGAAATTAAATTCTAAAAAAAACAGCATGATTAATAATTGGAAAGTTAACATGTCTCACCACTATCGAATTTAACTGTCAAAAGATGCACCACGCGATGCACCGACGTGTCACGATTTGCGAATCATAGGCATGGTCTATACTAGGGAACAATTCAATAGTCTAGTCTAGGGTTCAGCCATTATTACGACTCTGCTTTCATAATACGCTATCTGTTGAGACTTTTTTTATACTGATTTTATTTTCTTAATTTAGCTCACAGAAAATCGCTCACAGAAAATCGCTCACTACTTTATATCCTCGACATTACACCTGTGAACAAACAAATTGCAAAATTTCCACACGCGTATCGAAGTTCTGACACTTTGACTCTTTTCAAAAAGGTTAGGCTACAGGGAAAACCCTTGAAAATATCAAACGCCAAAATCAAAAATTCGGAAAAAAAATTTTTTTTTTCACTATTTCGCACTTTTTTCGTTTTTGGCTTTCTCGAATAATTATTTTTGCACCTTATAGCTCTCGTTAGTCCAGTGCTAAGTAATAAAAACTTGTGTTACAGTTGCCATCACGTAAAAATTTCGCTGGTAGGGTGAGGAGGGGGTGAAACTTGCGCATGGGTACGACTGACGAACCAATCGCGCGCGCTGGATGAGACCCTTCCGACCCCGCTCACCGCATAGACCGATATATCGCCTACTGCGCAGCTTAACCGCCATCGGCCTTTTTACGTGACGGCAACTATACAGGTACTTCATTCTTATAAATCTTAAATTTTCTTTCTTCTTTCTCTCAGCCGAAAGACGTCCACTGCTGGACAAAGGCCTCCCCCAAGGATTTCCACAACGACCGGTCCTGCGCTGCCCGCATCCATTCGCAACCCGCGACCTTCACCAGGTCGTCGGTCCACCGAGTGGGAGGCCTGCCAACACTACGTTTTCCGGTTCGTGGTCGCCACTCGAGAACTTTTCTGCCCCAACGGCTATCTGTTCTGCGAGCTATGTGCCCCGCCCACTGCCACTTAAGTTTGGCGATTCTGCGGGCTATATCGGTTACTTTAGTTCTCCTACGGATCTCCTCATTTCTGATTCGATCACGCAGGGAAACTCCGAGCATAGCGCGCTCCATCGCCCTTTGGGTGACCTTGAGCCTTCTTATGAGGCCCATAGTAAGCGACCACGTCTCTGTTCCGTATGTCATTACTGGCAACACACACTGGTCAAAGACCTTAGTCTTGAGACACTGCGGTATTTTGGACGAGAAGATATCGCGAAGCTTCCCGAACGCTGCCCAGCCGAGTTGGATTCGACGGTTGACCTCTTTCTCGAAGTTGGACTTACCTAACTGAACTGTTTGTCCCAGGTATACGTAATTGTCAACAACTTCGAGTGTAGAGTCTCCAACCTTTAGAGGAGTGGGTGCGACACGGATATTAGACATGATTTTCGTCTTATCCATGTTCATTTTTAGACCCACTTGTTGAGAGGCTCTACAGAGGCCATCGAGCATTGTGCCTAGGTCTTCCAAGGTCTCAGCCATGACTACGATATCGTCAGCGAATCGAAGGTGAGTGAGGTACTCGCCGTTGATATTGATACCGAGTCCGCTCCAGTCCAGAAGCTTGAAGACATCTTCCAGGGCGGCGGTGAACAGTTTCGGAGAAATAACGTCTCCCTGTCTCACCCCTCGCTTCAACTGGATAGGTTTCGAGCCTTGATCCTGGAGACGGACCGACATGGTGGCGTTTTCGTACAAACACTTCAGCGCTTCGATATATCGATAGTCAATTTGGCACCGTTGGAGAGACTGTAGCACAGCCCAGGTCTCGATCGAATCGAAGGCTTTCTCGTAGTCCACAAACGCCAAGCATAAGGGCTGATTATACTCCTCAGTCTTCTGTATAATCTGCCGCAGCGTATGTAAGTGGTCTACGGTACTAAAGCCTTTTCGGAAACCGGCTTGTTCGGGAGGCTGGAAGTCGTCGAACCTGCGAGCGAGACGATTCGTAATGACTCTCGAAAACAGTTTGTAGACATGGCTCAGAAGTGAGATAGGCCTATAATTCTTCAATAAGGTTTTGTCGCCTTTTTTGAAGAAAAGTACCACCACACTTCTGTGCCATGCCGTAGGCGTTTGTCCCTCGAGTATGACGGAATCGAATAGCTTCTGAAGAGCTTTTAATACCGGTGTTCCACCTGCTTTCAGAAGCTCAGCCGTGATTCCATCATCACCCGGTGCCTTATTGTTTTTTAACTGTTTGAGAGCCATTCTAATTTCGTATAGGCTGACGTCCGGGATATCTTCGGTGTAGTGTCGGGTCAATCTGGCTCTTGGATCTTCGGCCAGATTACTGACAGGTGCGCGTACGCTGGTGTATAATTGTCCGTAGAACTTCTCAACCTCTTCCAACAGCTCTGGCTTCGACGAAATGATTCTGCCATCCTCAGTCTTCAGCTTGGTCAGTTGGCTTTGACCAACAGACAGATCCCTTGCAAACACTTTTGAGCCCTTATTTCGCTTAATCGCCTCTTCAATACGGTCAGTATTGAATTGGCGTAAATCGCGCGTTAGGGACTTGGAGATCTGTCTGTTTAGACGTCGATACTGAGCAGCATCGTCAGAGGACTGCAGAACCAAGTTTCGTCTTTCTTCCATGAGTTTGTTGGTGAGGTCCGAGATCTTTTTGGTTCCTTTTGAACAGCGGGTTTTGAAGGCCTTAGACCCAGCTGTTTGGACAATTTGCACAAACCTGTCATTATAATCGTCCAGATTTTCGCAGTCTCCCAGGCATTCGAAGCGATTCTGCAACTCGAGCTGAAAGCTCTCGGGGTTTTGGAGCTGGATAGGCGCTGGTCGGAGCGTAGACTTCATCAGTCGACACCTTTCGAGTTTTATTCTAAGATTCAATGTGCCTCTTACCAATCGGTGATCGCTTCCTGTTTTTACGGCATTGATCACAGAGACATCATTGAATATGTGCCTCTTCGTCGACAAGATGAAGTCAATCTCATTTTTTGTAACGCCATTAGGATGCAACCATGTCCACTTTCGCTGTTTTGGCTTTTTGAAGAAGGAGTTCATCATAAAGAGGCCCTCCTTCTCCATAAAGCCGGCCAGCAGATGACCACGTGCATTCCTCGTTCCATATCCAAAATTCCCCTCTCTCAGCTCATCATCGCTTCGTTTGCCCAGTTTCGCGTTAAAGTCCCCCATCACAACGGTATAGTGGGCCTGGGAGCTATGTATGGCTCTAGAAATATCCTCATACATAGTCTCTACCTCGTCGTCGGAGCGATATGAGGGCGGTGCGTATACTTGTATTACCTTCAACGAATACCGTTTGGTGATTCTGAGTACAAGGTACGCTACCCTCGCCGAAACACTCTCGAACTGGACCACGTTGTTGACGAGGGACCTGTGGACGATAAACCCGACACCACCCTGGGACAGTTGTTCGCCCTCCCGGAAATAGAGCAGGTTTCCGGATTTGAGGATCATGGTGTCCTCCCCCTCTCTTCGGACTTCACATAATCCTACAATATCCCATCGTAACCTGCTCAATTCTTCCTCCAGTTCAGCGAGTTTCTCGTCGGTCCGCAGTGTGCACGTGTTGTAAGTTGCCAGGGCCAAGGGTCGTCGGGGTTGGTAGCCTGGCATCTGCCGGGGATTCTTAGCACCCCCTGCCCCGCCGTTACCGTGACCGCTACCAGAGTCCGGGATAGCGGGGCCGCCGGGGACTAGGGGCCGTGTTGTGGGTGTATCAACCATAGGGGGGTTTTGCCGTAATCGCCACGCTTGGCATGCGGGTTGGCGATCGCAGTGTGATGTCATAGTACGCGGAAAGATGCTGCTGCCCATCCTCCGGTGTTTTAGATCCCTTAGTCGCCTCTTACGACACCCACGGGAAGAGATGGGTTGGTGCTATTCTAGGGCCACACCACAGGCCAAAATCTTAAATAAATCTTAAATAAAATATATAAAAAAAACTTAAAACTCTCAATGTGCTCGATAGTCGTCTGAGGCACGAAATTTAATAATATATTTCTTACCCTTTGCCTTTTTTCGTATGGGTTTGAAAAGTATTTAGGGATAGGGGGCGCTATAGAAATCTCGCCCAGGGCGCTGGTAGTGCTAAAGCCGGCTCTGAGAATACAGCATTTTATTTGATAAATACCATCGCCGCTGGTGGTTGCCTAACTAGCCGCTGAAGGCGGGCACAGTCATACTATTATCAAGGTTGGTTAAGTCTTTGCCGCTATAGAAAATTAAAATTAACATAAACTAAATGTAAGATACCTGGCCAGGTCCGTACGCAAATGTCCGTGCACACTTAAGACGTCGTCTTGATCACCGTTATACTGCCGAACGGGGGTCCCATACTGGACACGTGGCGGACGCTGACGCTGGTCGCGTAATCAAAACGGCGCGGCACTCCTGCACGCTCCGTTATATGCGGGATAGTAGACGCTGGCTGGATCTTCCAAGGTTTGCGTCGAGCCAATGCAGGAACGCAGAATCGGAGGCGGCGATGCGGCCTTCGGAAATTAAGGGGCAGAATTTCGCGTTTTGCCTACCAAATTACTTTGCTTGCACTAACTATACAGTTCTGACATTTTTGCCAATAATAGATTAAGAAATTAGCAACACACTATAAGAACCGAAAACATGATTTGAATAAGTTTGCTCGATAAAAAATAATCCTAAACATTGTACCTAAATTACCAAAAAACTTTGTAATAAGATGATATTTTGAAAATTTTGTTTAACATTTATTTAGTTCGTATAATTATTGAAATTTTAGTTAAAGATTTTTTTAAGACAAGTTATTTATTACTACACAATCCTAAATAATAACATTATTCACTATCCGTCCATCGCAATTTTTAATGGAAACATCATACCATCAACATCAACCTTGTCGTTCATATGGCAACTCATCTTACCTCTCTGTCCTCAGACTGCCGGTGGCGTTTAGACAAAGCAGACGCATGTCAAATTGCTCCGCAAATTTACTTACGTAAAATATAATAACATAAAAACATGGGTTGTTATAAAAATCAAGAACTAGATGGCGCTCTCAAAAGTCGTCAAAACAGCACGATGCTGTTTTGCGACTTTGAGAGCGACGTGAATTCATCACGAAAAATATAAATCGCGCTCCCGCCCTGCTTACTCAGACTTGCTTTTTCTTGAATAAATACATTTTTAATACACTCATTAATGGTCAACAATATTATTAATAAAAATAATAACAAAATAAAAAATGAAGTAAAAAATTCTGTACTGGGAATCGAACCTCCGTCTTACGGCTCGCAGACAATGCGCTAACTTTTCTCTGAAGTTCTAATTATGCGATAACACGAAGAGAGCTGGCAGACAAGAGGGCGCCTCTTTTTTTGATTTGTACCGTTTGTGTGTCGGATAATGTTTATGCCGTACTGGCTGATATTATACAGCAAAGTCATGCGCCCCGCGCCCGCGCATGAGATTCATCACGGCCTCATTGTTGATGATCTCCTGTATTTATTATCTAACACCAATATGCATGGATAGAAGCTGGCACAAAGCGACCCGATAGCAACTGAGGGCGGCGACCGCTCACACTCAGGCAACCGTCCGCACACCAAGACGTATATCAATACAATGCTCCACCCTCAGTGCGAGGAGCGATGCTCCGCTGTACGGCACATCCCTCCTTTCTTTTGATGATTTTAATACAGACCAAGGTTGTGAATAGTTTTTGTGATCACTAGTATAAAATCAAAATAAAACAAAGGAAACCCTTAACATCAAATTTCAAATTATATAGCATGACAATTCTTAAAACTGCAAACTACCAGCGTTTCGGAACGACCACTGCCGAGAAGAAACGCCGAAAGAAACTCATTACAGTATTGGTCCCTATCATGTGAATGATCTTTTCCAGGCCGACGCGGGCACCAGATGCCCATCCATATATGTATCCGCCACAAAAAACATCACCGCCGAGCCATCACTCCACAGCACAAGTCTAGGCCCTATTTTTGAAAGTGTGACTTATATTTCTTATATAACAAGTCTAGGCCCTATTTTTGAAAGTTGCCCCTAGGGCCCTATTTTTGAAAGTGTGACTCACCAAAAAAGCGTGAGCCGAATGATTTTTCATTCGATATCCATTATTCCGTATTTTTGAATTGTCTATGTCGAATAATTCTCAACGAGTGGTCTAGACCACTCGTTTCCGTATGATTTGGTGGTCGAACGTTTTTTACGTCAAAATCATGAATGACATAGACAACCGGATACGGATATAGATGGAGTCTATAAGAATTTTCAATTTTGCGTTCCGTTTAACGCTTACGTTCTCTTTGATTGAAAATTTACGAACATTTTTTTTACGATTCGTTACCGATTCGGTTTTCGTTGCGTAGAATGGAGCAGAAATTATTTCTCGCATTATTTTCATAGCACTGGCAACATTGCTAGACGAGTGATTTCAAAAATACGGCTTTTATGTTTTTAGTGACATAGTAGGACGAGTGCGACATAATAGTCTATTCGTTTTCAGCGGTATGTCATACTTTCAAAAATAGGGCCCTAGAACCCACTCCGGGGCCAACCCATCCGTGCGATTCGTCCGATATATTTATTCATTTATTCATTATGAGGCTTTCCATATACATTTTTTTACAAATATATATTTGTTTTTATATAAAAATATTACTTTACAATAAGTGCATGGTCAAAAGACCGCGAACATAGGAATCATATAAATATCTGCACTAAATTTCAAGATACTCGCCTCGCCAATCGGGATCATTAAAATATTTTGTAAAGGAAATCCTTTACCGAAAGTCACTTAGTTTCACAGCTTTCGAACTCATCATAAAAGACAGTTTAAATTATCAATCAACATGTCCACTTTCCCAGCATTGGACACTTTTCCTTTTTTTCTTTTTTTTTACGTCTTTGGTACTACAAAATTCATCCCCATGACGTCAGAGATTGATACTTGGTTTTCAGTTAACTGAATTATAATAATAATCGTGTATGTATTATTGTATTTATTTGACTTTTTTTTTTTTTGACCAACCAGGTGCGATGTTTGTAGAAATTGTATTCTATGCTAATGAGGGGTTTTCCGAGACCCAAATTAAAAAAAAAATAGTTTCAGATGATAGATAGCGTTTAGTAAAAGGCGAGAGAAAAAGTTCCATACAAAAAGCAAAAATTCACGGGATTGGCATTTAAAAAAAAATAAAACTTAGTAAAAAAATCAACTAAAAAGTATCAATATTGTGATTTGTGCAACTGTCAAACTGTTATATGATTTTTTTTTCTGCCTCTGGTTGACAAGAAAAAGCGCACCATATAGGTTCAACCATTATTACGACTCGGCTTTCATAAAACGCTATCTGTTGAGATTTTTTTATACTGATTTTTTTTTCTTAATTAGCTGTCAGAAAAATCGCTCATTAATACAGTTTAAAAATGAACAATGACAAATGTTACAATATGTCAAAACTTTGAAGAAATGTCAAAATTATTGTTAGTTATTTTGTGTCATGAAGTAGATACGATGCCATTGCTTGGTGTAAATTATGGATTTACATATAGCCGGATCAACATGTAGATCATCTCTATGAAATACTATATAGATAAGGATTTGCTGTTAATAAATCATGATACCTACAAGCAAAATCTGTTTGAGAAATAACTATTCATTAATTGATCTAAATTGATCAAAGGTTCAGCATTGCCAATCAACTTGGCAATACTGCCTTCTGGCAACATCTTGTCGTAACTGTACAACATCTATATTTTTTTTTTATTTTAGTTTTATTTTGGTTTTGACAGTAATTCATTTTATAACAACAAAGTCATCATTCCGCTACTCGCCACTAGATGGCGTTGCACTGTTTACTTTGATTCCTGAAACGCGCTATGGTTTCGCGCACGCCCGAGGATATATCTCCTGGCCGACAACGACCCGGCCCGGCAGCTTCATTCGAGTAGGCCCCTGCTTAGGAGCGTTTGCCTCGGTCCTAGCAGCGTAGCTAAATTGTTAGGAGTTGGTTCGGATACCCGACCACTCCAGTGTAGAATAGGAATTTTCCCCCAAATTGTAATCCCCCTATTGTAATCCGCTTCACGGATATCTTAGCATTCTTTGTAAATAAAGTTCTCTTTCACTTTCTCTCTCTCTCTCTCTTTCCTTCACTATCCTCTCCCCCCCCTTCTCTTGGTAAGACCCTCCGTCTTACATTCGCCCAACGTGGGGCAGAGGACCTCTGTAACGCGACGCGACCGATCTTCCCCGCGCCCCGCACCTCTGACGTACGTCACCGCATACGCCGCCTGCTGCAACGGTCGCCTCACGCGCCGGACGTATATCGCTTCGCTTTACGCTACGCCGAACGAGTCGCTTCGCCGCACGCTCCGCCGACGCCGCACGCCCCGCTGCACGCTCAGCTGGACGCCGTACGTGCCGCGCCTACTCCGCCGACGCCGCACGCCCCGCTGCACGCTCAGCTGGACGCCGTACGTACCGCGCCTACTCCGCCGACGCCGCACGCCCCGCTGCACGCTCAGCTGGACGCCGTACGTGCCGCGCCTACTCCGCCGACGCCGTACGCCCCGCTGCACGCTCAGCTGGACGCCGTACGTGCCGCGTCTACTCCGCCGACGCCGCACGCCCCGCTGCACGCTCAGCTGGACGCCGTACGTGCCGCGCCTACTCCGCCGACGCCGTACGTGCCGCGCTCACTCCGCCGACGCTGTACGCCCCGCTGCACGCTCAGCCGGACGCCGTACGTGTCACGCCCGCTCCGCCGACGCCGGACGCCCCGCTGCACGGGTGTGCAGCCGGACTTTTTATCACGTGCTCGCCCCGCCGGAACAAGCTAGGATACCCAGCCATTCCGGCAGCGACCACCCGTTACAATACACTCGCTCTGTTGACGCGGCACGCCCAGCCGGAAGCCAAACACTATTGGACGCCGCCGTCGACTGAGTCATGGAATCCAAGCGCCTTACTGATACTAACCGCGCCGCTATCGCCGAGCGCGCAGGTCACGTCAGCGACGGTGACCACCTCAAGGTTGTCGATCCGGACACTGATAGCAGCGAATCGGAGGAAACCCAACCCACTAGAGGAAAGGCGAGATCGCGACGTCAGAATATTGATCCGTTGAACACCACGATAGAGAATGTGAGCATGTCATCGGCACAGTTACGAGAACTGGTGACATCACTGACGTCGGCGGCTGTTCTTTCTCAAGCGCAAAGTTTTCATACGATGGTACCCGAGAGACGGCGCCAGTAGAAGAGTTCATAGCCTCTGCAGCCATATTCAAAACCGTTAACAAGATCTCGGACCAGGAAGCCATCCTAAGCCAGCCATTAGTACTGAAGAAAGATGCCGCGACCTGGTGGCAGGGTGTGAAAGCTGGCATTACTAGCTGGGATTCGTTCGAGACGCGCCTTCGCCATGCATTCGCTCCTAAGAAGCCGGGGTACCTCATATTCCAAGAGGTGTTCAAGGAAAGACAACCCGCAGATATGTTGACAGAGGTTTTTGTGGCAAAAGGTCGCGCTCTCCTCGCGCAGTTGCCGCCACCTGGGTTAAACGAGGAGCAACAGATCGATGTGCTGTTTGGGCAGTTGAACATCAACATCAGGGAGAAAGTTCCTCGAGAATCGGTCGAGACGTTCGACGAGTTGCTGACAGCGGCGAGAAGCGCCGAGCAGACTATACGGGAGAAGCCCAGCGTTGTATTAGCCCAGGAAAAGAAACCAAAGAGAAGATGTGACTACTGCCGGCACATGGGCCATACAACGGACGAATGCCGGAAAAAACAACGAGCGATGCAACTGAAGTCAGTGAAGAAGGAGAGTGTCACTACTCAAATGCCGTCCCCCTCAACACCCCTCTTCTCGTGCTATGGATGCGGAGCTCCCGGAGTGGTACGGAGCAAATGTCCCACTTGCGCAACAACAAAACGAAGCTCCACTAAGCCGGAGAAAGTGGATTTCTGTGCTCTTGCCCTAAGCACCGATGCTCGCGCTAGGCCAGTGGTGGGAATCGGAATCTACGACACTGCCGGAATCGCCTACCTTGATACTTGTGCAAGAACTAGCGTGGCCTCGTATCAATTATACCTCCAGTTGAAGCAGTGAAACTGCGTTTTCACGAAGCAGGCAGTCACAGTCACTTTGGCAGACGGAATACGGAGGAAGCAGGACGTCCTAACAGTAAAGGTGCCCGTTAAGATATGCGATAGAGAGATCCCGACCATATTTGTCATTCTCCCGGAGTCCCGAGACAACACGACGCTCCTTGGCGTAGGATTTATACAAGACGCAGGCATAATCCTGGATATACCTCAATTGTGCTGGCACTTTCTCGATCGCCCGTCCAAGATATATGATCTAGACCTGGAAGATGACGCAACGAATCAACGTACCCTTACGCATCACCACCCTGAAATAGCGCCGGTAAATGCCGAGCACGAGGAATATATGCGCGCACAGCCGGTGGAAGCAGATTCAGCGACGAAAAGGACTTGTACTGTTTTTGACGGTTTTTCTCCGAGTTTCGTGGACTATATGTACGCGGATGCAAGGCAGTGTATTGAAAGTGCCGAGGTGCAAATGTCTCCCCGCACGAATACTCTTTTCTCCGGATACTCGTGGAGTGACGTAGACATCAACGCAATTAACATAGAGGCACTGGATATAGGAACTGCCGATCGCCTACAGAGAGAGGATATAGGAACTGCCGATCGCCTACAGAGAGAAAAGTTGCTAGAGCTAATTAGGGTTCACGAGAAAGCGTTTTTGCCGAGTCAACAGCCAACAACCTTAGCAGAGCACAGCATTGATACGGGTGACCATAACCCGGTGGCAGTACCTCCGTACCGAATGTCCCCAGCCAGACGTGAGACTCTGAAGAAAGAAATTTCTACAATGTTAAGCGAAGGTATTATCCAGCCGTCGTCCTCTCCGTGGTCAGCACCCATTGTAATGGTGCCCAAAAAAGATGGAACACTGCGCTGCTGCGTTGATTAGATGGCGTTGCACTGTTTACTTTGATTCCTGAAACGCGCTATGGTTTCGCGCACGCCCGAGGATATATCTCCTGGCCGACAACGACCCGGCAGCTTCATTCGAGTAGGCCCCTGCTTAGGAGCGTTTGCCTCGGTCCTAGCAGCGTAGCTAAATTGTTAGGAGTTGGTTCGGATACCCGACCACTCCAGTGTAGAATAGGAATTTTCCCCCAAATTGTAATCCTCCTATTGTAATCCGCTTCACGGATATCTTAGCATTCTTTGTAAATAAAGTTCTCTTTCACTTTCTCTCTCTCTTTCCTTCACTATCCTCTCCCCCCCCCTTCTCTTGGTAAGACCCTCCGTCTTACAATTTTTTATATCACAATAATTAAAATAATAAATTATATGTAATGTACCTACATTTGTTTTTAAAAATACATATGCACTATATTTTTTTTTAATTTATTTATGTACCTATTAGCTGAGAAGTGACTATTTCAAATTGAAGTGACGTTTTTTGCCTGTAGCATGTTCAGCGTATAAATAGAGTTTTTAGTAATCTGCGTGTATATTACTAAAAACTCAAACTTACTCTACTATATATTATATTACAACCCAACAACATGGATTTGCCAGCATTGGTCATTGCCAAAACAGCTGTCAAACATATACGTGTACCAAGAATATTTTTCTTACACATTTATTTTTTAAATAACAACCCAACAACATGGATTTGCTAACACTGGACGTCTTTCCAATACTTTTATAGCTGCTACACCACAATCATTACTTTATTCACCTTTGTGGAATAGCTGTTAAATTTATAACAGTCGTTACTGTATTCGTTATTATCGTTACCCTTTACGAATTAGCTGTTAACAGTAGGACTATTTTTTTGTGTAGGATAGCATACCACTAAACTCAGGCTGATTTCAAAAATCATTTGACCCGACCGAGAAATTAACCCGGGACCACACAAGGAGGTTGTCGTTATTGTCCTTACACATTGTTTTATTGTCCACCTTTGTGGATTATAGCTGTTAACAGTCGCTTGTGTGTAGGATAGCACACTACTAGACCCAGGTCGATTCAAAAAGATAATTTGACCTGACCGAGAATTTATCCCGGGACCACACACGGAGGTCATCATTGTCCTTACACATTTTTTTCAGGAAAAACACTCATTGTACATTATCAATCAGATATAAACTCAAATACCTGGTTGAAAAAACATTATTTCGCAGAACCCCCAGTATTCATGATTTATTCGTTTTATATTGGGTAACTTTAGCAATTTAATGCTGTTTCAGAGCAATTTAATTGCAGTTTCCGAGTAATTTGAAGCTGACTTAACTATCCATAATATTGATTCATTTAAATTTATACTTTGGTTTATAAAGGTAACTTAAGCAATTCAATGCTAACTTCCGGCAATTTTATTGCCCAGCTCTAGTAATATAATGCTGACTTATCAATTCATGATATTGATCCGTAAACTTTAGTAGGTACTCAAATATTGTTGATCATTAAGTACGAGTATAAAACAGTAAAAGTAACATTGATTTGACACCATTATCTTAGATATTTTAACTTATTTTCTCTATTTTCAATCATACATTATGTTATAGTTACAACTCTAGTGATCATTTTTTATGAAAAGAAAATAACATCTCCTTACACATTTACAATTGGATTTTTTTATAACTCAACTATAAATAGTTTTTTTTTCCGTATGATATTTAGTGCATTAAAGAAAAATTTTTTTACTTTGTCCATGCATGTATAGTACCTATACTTGCTCATTGTTGTACCATTGTGATGTAAATTAATGTAAACCTTCTCTTATAAAAACAACCGAGTGTGCCTTCGTTAAAGTAGTTATAATATAACATCAATGAGTATCAAAATCGTTAGGTATATCCCAGTTACTGTATTTGTCAGGTCAGGACCAAACGATCATACTAAAATCATTCGCAATAAATTTAATTTATGTTTTCACCATTGAGTTAAATTCCTCTAAAATATACAATTTTGTTATACAGAGTAGACTGTAAATGCATAATTGAGTGAAGTAGGGTGCATGAAAATCTACTAATCTATATGTATAATGTTGATTTTCTAGTGGCTTAAACTTTGTACATGTAAGTACATACTTATCGAGATATCTTTCATATTGTGTTTAAGTACCTATGCTAAGTACTTATTCCCGTATTTATTTTTTGGTACTCGTACTCAAATTCAAACATGGTCAGATCTGGCGAATTTTCAGGCACTACTGTTGGTTACTTTAAGTACTTTTACTTATTTATTTCTTATTAAATATTAGTGTACAATCTAGACTTCTTACACTTCCACACTCATATTTTAAAAAATTGAAGATTTGTATTTATTTTTTTGTTATACTGTAACAAAAATGTTAATCACTGGACCGATAGATATTTCTGAGCAAAACCGGAACGGGCCGCCAGTGTTACATAAACTAGTTTTAGTTTTTCAAATATTGTAATCACAGATAAGTCTCAAATAAACATTCAATTTTGTAAATTGTATAACCGACACATAATAAATGTTTCTTATAACCAGAAGCTGTAGCTAGATTGGTTATTATTATCTACTTTTGAGACCAGATGAATTTTTTAATAATCGTTAAATTTATTTTTTTTGTTGTTGATTTTATTGCATCTCGGGAGGTTTGTTTACAAGACTAGTCAAGTTTGACCTATTTGGTTCTAAGAATTCTTATGTTTTTGAGACTTATATCAAGACTGATTAGACCCGTAGTTCCTTCTTAAATGTATTTGCATCCTTATATTGTTGAAATACTTATTTATTTTTTTATATGCTCTTAGTTCAAATTCTGTGTTTTCTTTTCCATCTCGATATTATTCAAATATACATTTTATATGGCTAACACAATGTTTACATGTAAATAGTACACCATTGATTAATTATCAGTTAATAAAAGCCATTCGGAAAAGAAAGGGCTTTGAACTGGGGACACCTCCACCCATAATAGGCGATGGGCCAGCAACCCGTCACTACACCTGAACCTCCACTCCATCAGAGAGCCCACCATTCAGCCAAGCGTAGCCCCAGACTCCCACGACCCCCGGCTCCGTCCACCCCGCAAGGGACAAATACGTGATTCTATGTATGCATGTATGCATTCATTCGGTTTAGGAACCAGGATTTTCTAGTTCAGGTATCAACCGACCACCATCTCTAGTTGCATTTATTTTAAATGATACCGTCTAACTACATGACAAAAATTTAACTGATTTGATTGTGGTGACGAAATAAATATTTTTATTTTCTATTTTTTTTTTTATATTTCAAGTGAAATAAAACAGTTTTTTTTCTATTCTGAAAATACCAAAGATAAAGATACATACTTTAGAAGATGAAAATTCGCTGTATCTGTCAAGTGACACGACATCGATCTTTAAACATTTTTATGGTAAATCGTTAAATGTGCAATCGAAATTTAATTAAAAGTAATTGAGTTATATACTTCGCCCTCAGCAAAATAATCAATCAATTAGTAATATGATATTCTGTCCTGGTCCTGCCGGTCCAGCCGACGACCTCAAGATTCGTTTCACTGTATTTACGTTTTAACCTAAAGTGTCAACATTTATAAGGAAACCAAAATATGCATTCATATTTCAAATTATGGACTGAAAAAAAACCATTGTTAACAGAATAACCTACATTAAGTTAAGCGGCAGGCTACAATAGCTGGGTCATACAACAGCTAGGTGCCGCTCATCATAATTCGAGTCATTTAATGACTCGAATTCGTGAAATATACAATCTGTATTTGTCTTTCATTGTTCAGTACTAAACATTTTCTTCATATATTTTTTATCACCACAAATGAGGGTAGTATATACAACTATCCCGGCAACAATGCCCAAGCGATAGAGGCAAAAAAAATATTGAGAATCATATTTATATGGAAATATTTATAAAAAGTATTGTTGTTAATTTGGTGCCAAGATCCCTTGAGGCGTCCATAGGACTAAAGCCAACAAGGTTATTTTGTCTCTTTTGATCTAAATTATTGATTAATGAGATGGCTGATTATTGTACATTGGTATACTTATGTATATAATTTTTTTTTATCTTTGAGGAATCTACCCTCGAATAAAATTCCAACGTGGTAGCCCAATGATAGTATCGTAAAATTAAATTGAACATCCAGCCTTTTTTTTTGAGTAAGTAAGAATGATAATAAATACACTTACTTCCCATCTTCGTCGACACTATGCCGTACTGGCTGATATTATACAGCAAAGTCATGCGCCCCGCGCCCGCGCATGAGATTCATCACGGCCTCATTGTTGATGATCTTCTGTATTCATTAACTAACACCAATATGCATGGATAGAAGCTGGCACAAAGCGACCCGATAGCAACTGAGAGGGCGGCGACCGCTCGCACTCAGGCAACCGTCCGCACGCCAAGACGTATATCAATACAATGCTCCACTCTCAGTGCGAGAAGCGATGCTCCGCTGTACGGCACAATGTTTGTTCACTTTTTACCCACGACACGACTGATTTTATTTCTTGACAGTGTTTATATTTTTTCTTCTTATATCTCTTACGCGCCGAGTCAGTTTATAATTTAATGTTGTATGTAAAATAAAATATACCTACTACTACTACTACTCTCAGCCTAAAGACGTCCACTGCTGGACAAAGGCCTCCCCCAAGGATTTTATCCATGGGGGGTTTTGCCGTAATCGCCACGCTTGGCAGGCGGGTTGGCGATCGCAGTGTGATGTCATAGTACGCGGAAAGATGCTGCTGCCTATCCTCCGGTGTTTTAAATCCTTTAGTCGCCTCTTACGACACCCACGGGAAAAGATGGGTTGGTGCTATTCTAGAGCCACACCCACACCACAGGCCAACATATACCAAACAACAAACACCACAGGCCAACATATACAAAATATACCTATATAAATATATTAAAATTTAAATAAAAAATCTAATATAATTTAGATAAAAAATCTTTAAAAAATTATCACAGTAGATTTGAACCGTCTTTCTCGTTTTGATCGGACTTTACATAACCATTATTCTACCAATCTGTTAGGATAATGCATGTGAAATTTCTCATGTTATATATCACTAGCTTTCGCCCGCGTGATTTTTCCCGGGATGAAAGGTATGACCTTCTCCGTCCTTCTAACTATTTTATTATTGTATGTGTATTTGAAATTTCAGGAAGATTGATTCAGTAGGTACATAAAACGTGAAGAGGTAACAAAAAAAAACTCACTTTCACCATAAAATTATGTTTAAAAAAAGAAAACCGAATTTCCAAAAAACAACAAGCATTTGAACCCCGCACTTTCCAAATTTAACTTCATCAAATTACCGGTTGGCCAACCGCTAATGTAACATTATTGTCGAAATGTTATATTACATATTTCAACGTACTATACATCTATTACTTACTACGTAAGTGGCTTTACGGAAACACTGACGGGATGATTCTCATTAGAGCGGGCCGTGCCGGGAGCGGGGCGGGGACAGGCCGGGGCCTGTCCGTGCAGGGCCCTTATTCTCTATGACCACTTAACGATTCCTTGTTTCGAAACCTCGTCAATTCCTTAATTAGTTAAGACATCTGTCAAAAACCTATTCTGTAACGCTCTTGAACGAAACCTTGCGAAAATAACGCGACGGAAGCGTGGTTAGAACTGTCAAAAATTCCACGTTTGACAGTCGCGCGAAATCGTAGTAGTCTTACTTAGTTTTAAAATGCATTTACATTGTTTTGTGATAATAAACTTTCGGAATGGTAAGTAATATTTCTTATTCTTAAGCTTAAGTAATGTAGCGTTCCCACGGACATAACGGTACCCAACTTTACAACAAAGGACCTTATTTTTATGGCAACCGGTACCTATTTTTATGATTATTGCCAAACGCCTTAAAACCATTTTTTATCATATTTATGTTCCGTTATGGGTCCAAACATCTGTTAAATACTACCTAATTAAAGTTAGTCTGACTTGACAATCTAAACAGTGAACACGCGTTTTATTTACCAGCCAAATTGTTTAAACTTTGTTGTAAGGATGTCAAGGTGTAAGGCAACTTCGACCCAACTCGCCCATTTGGTTGAATTTATGAAAATGAACAGTGATGTTGCCTCGGGTCGTGGTACTGGTCTTCAAAGGTAGAGTGGCATTAGAGCAGCAGTGGAAAAACTCGCTGAAACACTGAATGCCCTTGGAGGTCCAGTAAAATCAGTGGAAAAATGGAAACAGGTCAGTGCTATGCATTAAATTTGACGTCTAATTACTAACACGCATAAAGTTTTCTTAAACAACATTTTGTAACTGTTTGTGGTTCATATATGTTTATATATTGGTACACTTATATGTTTATATATTGGTACACTTATAGGATACTAGCTTTTACAGGCGGCATCCCCCGCGTGAATTTCCCAGTGCTTTTTCCTGGGATAAAAGGTACCCTATGTCCTTCTCTGTACTTCTATGTGTATGCAAATTGGCTTAGTAGATAAAGCATAAGCAACAAATCAACAAACAAATAAATAAACTCACTTTCGCATTTATAATATAAGTTAGGATTAGGATAGACCCAGTTAGGATGATATACTTAACATTTCAAATGAATTACATTTTTAGACTTGGCGTGACCTTCGAAATGGTGTCAAGAAAAAAGCACTGAAAAATAAAAGGGAACAAAAAGGCGATGGTCCTGGAGGAACTGGCAATGGCCCCTCACAAATTGAGGATTTTACAGCCCAAGATGAGGCTGTTATATCAGTGATAACGCCCATTGCAGTTTATGGAATGAACGGCATACCCTGCACAATGGTAAACTAGGTTTATTGATACACTCCTCTCTGGCTATGCTCGGGAGGTGCATACATAAATTGTAGCCTTTGTCACTCAGGGAGTAATGTAGCTTTCTATTGGTGTAAGAATTTTTAAAATAAATTCAGTAAATCCAGAGATTACTTCCTTCCTACAAACAAACTTACAAAGTTTACCTATTTATAATATTAGTTTGACACAGTACAATGCCATGAAATTTTAATATGCATCACAAATGTGTTTACACAACTATTTTTAATATGCATCACAAATGTGTTTACACAACTATTTTTTTACAGTAGATAAATAAAAAACCGATCAAAGTGAGAATATTATAAAAATACTAGTTAACTATACTAAATACAATTAAAAAAAAGTAGAGGGGGTGGTGATATACTGAAATAAATAACATTTATACTTAATTTAATTGGTAGTAAATTTTAAATTCTTCATAGTAAAATAAAATGCATTTATTCCTAATTTGATATTAGTAAGTACAAGTAGAATTAAAAAAAAATATTACAGCCAGTGGAGGATGCACCAGGCTCACCAGCTGTGGTGGTGCCTACTATACTGCAGCCAGTGGGGGATGCATCATCAGTACCACCAGCAGTTATGCCTGCACCACAGCCTGAACCATCACCAATGTGCAGTACTCAGGATGCTGAGAGATCCAGCTATGTGCAGCTACCTCCAACACCAGCAATACCTATGACACCTTCTTTGCCACAACCACCTTTAAGGCTGAGAATTAGAAGTAGGCGCCGCTTAGCTGCACGAACTGGTACATATTTTATGTATTGAGTACATATTTACTGATATTATTAAATAATGTTACAATATTGATTGATAAAATTATGTAAACGTAACAATATTTTTAATAACAAGGTACGAACTTCAAAAGTATGTAGTTTAGTTACCAAACCACTGTTGGAAGAACATTTTATAATGATACAAAATGATACTTTGAAGAATCAAAGTTGTGAAAGCCGTGGACAGAAACTAGTAATAAAATAATATTGTAATTTTGATGAAATCTTGGATATATCAATTTTTCTGGAACTCTTTTTGGTTTCATGATTTCTTAACCATTACTTTTCGAGATTCACTTACATAATAATTATAAGCAATCTTCTCTGTTATATATTTTGTTCTAGAAACATTTGATAGCCAAATTTTGGAATATGAAAAGGAGCGTTTGGAAGTCCAGCAAAGGCAAATTGCTGTAGAGGAGAGAAATTGGAACTTGAAGAAAGGAGGTTGATAATAGAGGATAGGAAAGTGAAGGCTTTTGAAAGGTAAGAAAATAAACTAAATAATATTCATCAAACTTTATTTCGTATTATATTTTTATAATAACAATAATAATTCTTTATTTCGGAATCCATACTCAGTGTTAGTAACAATGTTCTTAAAACTATGTTAGTAATTTATTTATCTAATTTTAATTTATTTAAATGCAACTTTTTATGTATTGAATCACGTGCGGTTTTGCCACAAAGTGGCAACTAATTGCTGACGTGCGTTTGTATCAGATGTGGAACTATTACCACTAAATGGTTCCATATCCGCAGCATCTTCAGTAATGTCTGCCTCATTAATTAAATTATCATTTAAGCACAAATTGTGCAAAACTGTGCATGCATTTATTATTTTGGCACATTTTATAGGCTTGTAGTGCAAGACACGATGACGTAATAAACAACGCCACCGTGCCTTTAAAAGCCCTATACATCGTTCAACACATACTCTTGTCTTTACATGTCTGTCTGTGTAATGCGCCTCTGGGGATCCCTCAGGTGCATTCAGTATTGGCGTCATAAGCCATGGCCTCTGAGGATACCCAGAATCTCCTAACAGCCAGCCTGCTTCTCCATTGTTATATAGATTTTCTATATAGTCGCTTAGAGCCATGATCTCCAAACAAAACTGTCATGGGCAGAACACGCCATATGTTGCACACACTGCAATAATTTTCAAATTGCTGTCACAAACCTGTAATCAGAAAATAGTCAGTTACTACTATTATTCAGTATATAATATAATCATATTGTTATTTGTTTTATTATTGAAATAAAATAATACATACTATGCTAGCATTGATGGCATGGTACCCTTTACGCCCAAAAAAGGCAGCCTCACTGGGATGATTCCGAGGAGCTGCTATGGCCACTAAAGTACCATCAATGCAGCCTAATACTCCTGGGACACCAAATTTTTCATAAAATCTGTAAAAATAAATAATTTTTGTTTCAGAATTGCAACTGCCTTGGAACAACATAATTTTAATTTAAAGGAATAAAAAATATTTAATTCAACATTTATGCTTTTATTTTATGATAGTCTTACCCAACTTTCACCCTATTTCTTTCCTCTTGCGTATTGGGAAATTTAACAAATGTATGTAACAAATGTTGTAGTGCATCAACAACTTCTTCTAAACATCTGCTAATACTTGGTTGGCTCAGAGGCATCAACCAATCTTGCCCAATTATTGTTTGGTAACTGCCTGTGCCTAAAAAGCTAAGCGTGGACAGTATCTGAAACAAAAAATAAATCACTCAGAGTGATCCGAAATGTACCTACCAAATCCATAGCATAGTTTAGTTAATGATTGTAAGGCATGATTTTGTAATATTTGAAAATAAACAGCAAGTAGAAATAGTAATAGGTAGGTACAGAATAAATGAATTTCCTCGTTAGTAGGAAACAAACAATTTTATTACCTTGAGTGCTGTAGGAATAGAGGTACATCTTTGTTCTGTACGCATCTTCTCTTCCAAAAGTGAGCACAAATATGTAAATAGCTCTTTGGAGACTCGGTACTGTTTATGAAACGCAATAGCATCCATTGCTAAAGGATCAGATCCATCGCGCATCACACGTCTCATTATGTTTTTTGTTGTTGTTGCCATTGTCTAACTGCACGAGAACGCACAATAGCATACATTTCGATGTTTAAATCAAAGTTTATAGGTAATTAAAAGATTTCTATTTCTTAGTTTTTCCAAAATGTAAATGTAAAACGTATTTATGTAGTAAAACTTCTAACCTCCAATTTCTATCACTCCCACAAACAAACGTTTAGAAATCGTCTAACCTTTTTTTGTAGTTGTGTATTAACGATTTTGTCAAATAAATTTATTTTGAGACTCATTCCTTTGATGTTTGTTTTACATCAATAAGTAAAACGTAAAATCAAGTTATATTACCAACTTGTGAATTAAAAAATAAATTTTAGCAAGTACTCTTTCATGAATACATAACCGGGAGTTCAATTTCAGAACGCAAGTGTGACTTCGTTTACGGTGCCATAGACAACTTGTCTTGGGACTTAGAGAATAGTGATGTCTCGATTCCTTACCGTGACTAGGTATAGGCAAGGCACGGTATTGACGTGGTTGCGCGTGGTAAGATATAAGTGTGGAATCTCATTCGCCGTAGAGAATTAGGGCCCTGCACTGTTCATATTACACCGAATGTATGGGGCGGGACGCGAGCGTGCAACAACCGTGGTGCAAACGAGCGTCGAGCGGGCCCGGACGGGACACGGTTAATGCACTGTGTAATATAAATTGATTCATACAAAATGTATGTCCGGGCCACGTCCACGGCCCGCCCCGGGCACAGCTCGCTCTAATGAGAATCATCCCTAAAACACTTTTTTTTGTTTACTTTCCCTTAATTTTGCATTCATTAATTTGAGTTTTCTTTTGTTGAACAAGGTTGAAATAAAAAAAACAGTTTGTTAGATGGTTTGTAGATTATGAGATAGATGGAGCTAATTTTACTATTTAGTTCCTCTGAGGGGGCGCCCTTGTAGTTTACAGGGGGGTCGGGGGTGAAATCTGACTTTCTTATTCAAGCTTTCTGGTTGGAATCCGTGTGATGAGCCATGGGATCACCGACGACGATACCTGCGCCGTGGCGTGCAGTCCATGGTCCGGAAAAAACTGCACCCTTAGGCGATGGAAGTGAAACTCCGGGAGGCGTCCGTTTACATCACCAGGCGCGTGGGCCACGACGCGACGGCACATGCTCCCAACAATCTCGCGGCGGCGAATGTCCTCCATTTACTTGCGCATATCGCGGATTTAAAGGCTAAAGGTTAATTAAACTATGGTCCCATGGCGGGGAAGCCGAGGGCGGCGAAGGTAAACCTTTAACTAGTGACGTGGAGTCTCACAGGCGTCACGTGTTTTACAAATTTTCGGAATTGGTCACTTCCCCCCGCTTGCCGAGACCTCGCTTCTTAGTACCTTTTGTTTTAGTGCTAAAACGACCTTGGAAGGAGGTGGACTTGTTATCGGTTGCATTACACGTGATTTATAACAATAACAAAATCGAGCGTAGCCTGTCAGGCTACATGCACAATAGACAAATAAAGCAGTAGAGCAACTCCATACAAATGGCCCGATTTGACGCACGCACACAGACAAGCGCGGTTACACGGCCGCTAAGTGGTCATCGGTACCTAAGACGCAGGAGCGTCACGACACGATGTGCGCCGCTCAGTCTGGTCGCGGACGCGGATCGAGACGCCTCTCGCGCTGTGTCTGCTCGTTGTGTACCTACGTTTCATTCGTGACGTAGTTAAATAGCGCTCTGTATTATTACATATTACTTACAGTTAATTATTATAATGGACGCGTCACGATAAATAAATAAATAAATAAAATCTTTATTTGTCAACACATAACAACAGGTAAGTATGCTACAACAATACAGGTTTTGCAATAGGTAGATTCTTATAATGCAGCCGTCTCTTCACCAACCAGAAGTCCACCTCCGAACTAGATAAAAATCTGTATCTCAGATGATGTGCAGCTGGCAGGATATCAAAGACGGGAGCTATTTCAAAGTAGTAACACACACAGAGTGTTGACATCAGGCAAGATTGTATTCTAGGTTAACTTTCGCCCAACTAGAAAAATCTGTATTTGGGCTAAGTATAGGGTATATAGCATACAGTTCATTTTGTTCTAAGGATCATGGAATATGATTACTTAATAATTGTGTACTTAAGTATAATTACTTTGCTTAACTATCTTAAAAATAAACATTTTAACTAGGTGTGTGGTATGAGTAAGGAGTGAGTGAGAATGTGTTTCGGTAAGAGTATGTGTGTGTAGATGAGTGGATTAACATGGGCAGGATTAATTAAGATTAAAACCCTTAAGCACTGATACTCGATTTTGTAACACTAACACTGATAAAGGTCTGAGAGACTCCTATAGTAAAAATATTCAAAAAATACAACATAACCTTTATTTTTTCCAAATCAAGTTTTATTGTTATAATAAACTATTACAAATCTTATAATGAAAAATAAAAAGATCAAAAAATCGATCACGCATGTATTGCTGTGTTTACGGATGCCTTAATTCAACTGTTATTACACAAACTATGTCATTTTTTAAACTTCCTGCAAATGCTGAAAGGTAAAATAATACCACAATCACTTTTTAGTAGTTTGTTACTTTTTTATGAGTAGTTTGCCTAATAAGCATATAAAATGGAAAACACTATACAGTTTGGACTTTTTACCGCCTTCCTTATGTCAGGGGCATAAGCGTTGTTATGGAACTGCAAGTGTTTAGTGGGATGTGCTGTTTGCATACATAAAATAAGTAGGTACCTACCACATGTAACTTATATGTATAAAGGCAGGTTCTATCAAACGGCAATTGTAAAAAAATATCTATAGCTGATCGAGTGAGTACTTAGGTAGGTACATCAACCACTGAAACATTTAGACAAAATGTTGTATGGAGATAATTTAAGTACCGAGAATGGACATATGCTATAATTTGCCCGCAACTTCGCTCACGTAAAATATATAACGCCAACGAAATGCACCTACACACATACTATACAAACTACACGCCTGCTTTACGTTTTGTATGCGCCAACCCTAGCGCTCCGCCTAGCCGTAGGTATAAACTTCAAGGACACGACTCAGTTGCTCTACTGCTTTATCTCTGTCTATTGTGCTACATGTCCCTAGTTGCCATACTAATCGAGCGTAGCTTGTCAGGCTACATGTCCCTAGTTGTCATACAAATAGTTTTTGCAATAGTTGGCAAAATGGAAGCTTACTTATGTAGATATGTGGGTTTTATGAAAAAAAAATAACGCGAAATACCTAGCTAATTTCAACCACAAAAAATAGAGAAGTCCAGTCTGCGTTGTTTGGTTTTACGAATCAAAAAACTATCTGCTCATACGTATCCAAGCAGATAGGAGCTGTGATATTTGTGTCCTCAATGCATCACAACAACGAGGTTGATAAATACACTAAAAAGCCTGAAATTATTATTTAGACGGAGCTGATAAAAAATGCTCCATTATTCCAGCAGCCGCCGAACGAAAAGGGGGCCAATAGTTTTGTTCTATCGCATTGTCGATTTGAGCGGCATGAACGTATATATACTATATAATATGCATCAACCCAAGGTTACTGATAGAGGAGATTTTCTAAAACCAAAAGGGTTTGTCCACCTAAACTATACAGAATGACAGTATACACGTGTGTCGAGTGTTCCAATCCCGTGTGCTTGCAATGTTCTCGCCCCTCGTGCAAAAATCGCGAGTGATTTATACCAAATTGAGCAGTTGTCAAAATTTTTATTTTTAGTTTTCAGAAAATCTTTTTTGTTTCTTTTGTTTCTTTCTAGATTAGATTTTTATAAAAAAGTGTTAAATTTCTCATGTGTTTTATGTAAGGTCTATAAAAAAGCTAAAATTAAGATCTCGTATCAATTAAGGCTGAAAAGTACCAGTCAGTGTTAATTACCGTTTTTTTAAGTAATTTTTAATAAAATCTAATTGAATTTACTTGTATGTCTTTTATTACATACCAATGGTTAAATATCAATATAATTTTGCAACGTCCATATTATATTTTATGACTAAAATTAACTTTGAAAGTAGTAGCCCGTGAGACGTCACGTCCCTTGTAGTGTTATAAATTTGTCACGTCACTAGTTAAAGGTAAAAAAAAACAAGAAAACTTAATTATATATTCTTCAAGCCATCATCATCGTGGCGTCGCCAACCGGAAGAGAAAACCCTCTCCCATTGGCAACTGATTCAGAGCTCTGAATCAGTGACTGAATTTAGTGTCCGATATCGGACACTGAATATCGGATCCGATAATCAGGAAGGTGTCTCGATAAAATGTCGGCAAAAAGAGATTCTTAAGGACATTTTAGTTTTGACATGACATATAATTATATCAACAAAAATATTAGAAACTAGCTTTTTCCCGCGGCTTCGCCCGCGTGAATTTCCCACGGGAACAGTGCTCTTTCCGGGATGAAAGGTACCCTATGTCCTTCTCGGTACCTCTAACTATGTGTACAAGAAATTTCATTCAGGAAGATTGGTTCAGTAGATAAATCGTGAAGAGGTAACAAACAAATAAACAAATTCACTTTCGCATTTATAATTTTAGTTAGGATAAGGATGTATTATTAGGTGTAGGTATATTTTTTTTTACCAAAATGCAACATTAATAACCTTAAAAAATATTTCGATTTAAATTATTTTTTATTTAATATATTTATTTAAATTTAGCCCATTCACTTCGTTTTATTCCTTTGTTCCTATTGTAGCGGTGATGTAGCGACAATGCTTGCCGCAACCAACGCCATTTTAGCATTTTTTTAATATACCGGTGGCATGATCCATGACGTCCGTTCACTACTTACTTCAGAGCAAAGTCAACTGACGGTTGGAAGGCCAACCGTCGGACAGTCTGTAGCAATGTTGGAACGCAATGTTGGTTGCTATGTCGGTTCCGATTTGGTTGGATCCAACCATATCGGAGCGTCTGGTAGCACTTTAAGTTGGAGCCATTTTGTTTTAATTAAATGCTCGACACGTCTGTAGCGTAGCGCTCGTCCTTGGCAACTGATTCAGAGCTCTCTCTCTGAATCAGTGAATGTGTAAATCAGGAGCATCGGCGACTGAATCCAGTGTCCGGCACATTTACACTCAGCCTTGTTGGGCAGGGAAGTGAGCAGGGAAGTGGGCAGCGCGAGTATGTAAATAGGTTACTCGCGTTGTCACTGCCCATGCCGCTGCCACTGCCCTACGCTCCCTCGATTGTCGGTTTTTCGGGCGGAAGTCAAAGGACGGGCAGCGCGAGCGCGAGTGACTGTTTACATTCTCGCTCATTAGTTACTTGATTCTTGAGAACAGAGTTGATAGCTTTGCATACTTCAGGAATAATTAAGGAAATAGCTGGTGTAGAAACTTTGAACAAAAAGTGGAGACTTCGATAATTATCCCCCGTTGCTAAATATCGTAAAGTTATGGTCAAACGTATTTTTGGTGGTATGGGCACTCTCAGTCTAGTTTGGTTCTTATTTATCAAAGGTTCAATTTTATTAAGCAAGAATAAAAAGTTAGAAAACTCGCCAGCATCTTCGGCAAGCAACTCTGTAAAAAATAAGTCTATACTGCTTCTGTAACAATTAATATGTTCATTAGTTCATTCATTCATACTATTCAAATATTTTTGCACGTAAATATTCATCACCACCTTCTCTGACGACGGCGTTTTTATTTCTTTTTAATACATTTAAATAATTATTTATACTGAGTAGACATAATGCTGTCGCACTAAGAATCTCCACGTCAGTCATTGTTGCGAGTTGAGCAGTAAAGAAGTATGAAGGCTGAGTGTGAACACTCACTCGCGTCGTTTGCCGCAGAAGTATTTAGGGAAATATTTCCGGCAGCGACATGAGCAGTGGCAGTGGCTGAGTGTAAATGTGGTATCCGATATCGGACTCTGAATATCGGATCCGTTATTCAGGAAGGTGTAATACCCACTATAGAAGACTCAAAACAAACTAAATAAAGAACAACAGGGTTTTCTTCACTTTCTTTCAGTTAGAGGCAGAAAATAAAATCAAAGTATACAAAATCAAATCAAAACCACTAGGTACCTATATAAATGAAGAGGATTTTGGTCTAAAATCTCGGAGAAATTGACCAATTTATTTTGGCCGATTGTTGCTGTTGTCAGTCAGTTGTTTGTTTTTGTTTGGGATGGGACGGGAACATGATGGGAAATATGGGAATTTTGAAGGCATAGAGCAACAACACAACGTCAAAACGACATGTTATGTCAATGTCATATATAGTTTTTGCTTTAACGCACGAGCGCACGTGGTACTCTGTGTCAATGTTTGCACGGCTGGCAATGTTCCATAGATCAAAGAAGGTCGTATGAATTGAATGAACCAAATGAACGGTTAGTTAGAATGTGATTTTTTACTTCATTCTTTTTCACCCCCACTCCCTTTCCCCTTGTTGGCTTATGGGGTGCCGCCATCTTGATTCATCCATAGACACACACACACACACGACACACACACACACACACAGACGAGTCGACTAGTCCTGTTACTCTATGACTTCGTTCCGTTCGGTAAGGCCTTCCACACACGAAGATATTTGCAATCAACTCTGGTTTTGATATACGAAAGCTAGAGAAAATAATAATAATATTTATATTAAAACAAGTCATACTTTTGACCTTAGGACAATATTAAGTAGGTAGTTACCTAACTCGAAACTTATTTCAATAAAGTTTAAATACTGCGAAACATCACAACTAATTTAGTGATGTAATATCATAGTAACAATTATCTACATTATCGATATTTATACCAACTGACTGAGACAGGTCTTTTAGCGTTAGGTAGATATATTACGATTATGTACCGATGGGTGTGGGGTGATAGGTTATAAGGAACATTTCGTTTTCGCGGGCGAAGCCGCGGGCAAATAATAATTTTCGAAACGGCATATCTGATTTTGATGGGATTTTCGCTGGAGAGTTAAGGAAGTTATAGATTAACACAAAGGGTAGTTTTTATCCTGGAAACATTCAGGGATCGTTCGTGAAAATATTTTTTTTAAACATTTACACGCAGGCGAAGCCGCGGGCTATAGCTTCTTTCCGCAAATACTATATAAACTCTAGCGAGTTAATACGTACAGCTCTTGACATTTCCCATTCATTGGTTTGGCAACTAGCCATCTGGTGGCAGGAGGTGACCCTACACTGTTTATTTGCACTTTAACATGTTATATGTTGGTCTTTTAATATTTGAATAATACAACTATTGTTTGTAATATAATTATATGTGTAATTCCATTTAAATTTGTGAAATACACTGTGTTACAACAAAATTAATTTGCGAAATTTAACAGTTTCATCAAACAACCGCTTCGTCCAGGAAGAGGTGCTAGTGTCGCATAAGTTGCCAATTTCTAGTCGGAGCTGCACGTATCCCCACCGAAAGTGGCAGTCTTTTTTTGCATAGAAAATTGCGTTTGCTTCTATTCCCGTTATTATTTCTATGATTATTGCACAGAAATATTTTTTTTTTTAATAGGAGCAGAATAAACACAAATATCACACACCCATTGACATTGACAAAATTGGCAATATTTGCATCCTGTAAAGAGTACTTATTTAAGTCTAAGTAGCGTATTGTAGGAAATGCCATGTATCGATTTCATAGAATATCGATATGACGACCTCCGTGGCCCAACGGTCATCACGCCGGACTGCCACACTGGAGGTCCCGGGTTCGATCCCCGGTCGGGTCAAGATGGAAAATGATCTTTTTCAGATTGACCCGGGTCTTGGATGTCTATATATGTATTTGTTATAAAATATAGTATCGTTGAGTTAGTATCCCATAACACAAGTCTCGAACTTACTTTGGGGCTAACTCAATCTGTGTGATTTGTCCGTATATATTTATTTATTTATTTATTTATCGATTCAGGTCGGGCATGGCAACCTAATCGTGTGCGAATGGCCTAACAGTCAGTACGACTGTTTTCTCTATGGTCCTAATTGTAGTTTTCTATTTAGTTTGTGGTCACTTGGTCAGTAAAATGAAAATGGTGAAGTTGTGTTTATGTGTGCTCGTTAATTTCTACAATTTGTAACTCCTTTCTTGTTTTAGTGGTTGTATTATATGATTGTACGTTTCTATTTATCGTGTTTTACATTGCATTGCAAAAGAACGCTATTCAGTGATTCTACATTCACGACAAGACTTTTTTTAGGTTATAGTGCTATGCTTTGGACGTTCGTTATATTTGTACAATATTAGTTTACAAAATTAATTAGTTTATTATTGGTGCAATATTATAATGTAGTATAGCGGTGGCGAGTGTGGAATCAAAAGTAAACACCGAGCACGGTTATATCAAACTACTTTTAATTCGCAAAATAACAGAAGTATAAACTAACAACTCGCTCGCTACAGCGCGTGCGTCGCGGCGTAAAACAAAGGTACACACGACCTCACCGCTTCGCGTTCCTTGAATAGACTAAAACTAACTTTGTTCGATGAGACGCGCGCGACCTCGACGCGCGCGCTGTGAGCGTCTCGGAGCGGGGCATACCGGATAGCGTGGCGTCTCCATGGAAGCGTATATAATGTTGCCCGCTATATCCTCCCCCTCCAAGTCACTGGATCGACCCGATTGTGACTTGGCTGGTCGACCACGACGACGTTGATGTTCAATAACTGGGGATTCACCAACGTACGGTGTTAGGGCGCTGGCATGATACTTGCCCTTTACGGTACCGTTAATGTCAACGATGACATACGACGTCGGACTACAGACTTTCGCAACGCGATAAGGACCCTCTCGCTTAGGGGCGAATTTGCTTGTGATGCCACGCTGTGCACTACTCGCCACATGGGTCTCCACGAGGACCATGTCTCCCTCTTTAAACGGAGCAACCTGCCTCCGCTGTTTATCGGCGACAGCCTTTCTAACATCCTGTTGCGACTCAATACGTCTCTTGACATCCACAAGAGTGTGAGCAAAATCTCTCAAATATGGTGTTATTTGAGGGACAAAATTCTGCTGCGACACTATGGCTCTAAAATCCGTGTGGGCTGCGAGAGGCGTACGCAACTCATGCGCAAAAGTTATAAAAGCGGCAGTATGACCAGTTCCTTCATTATACGAACTGTTTAACGAAAAACGTACCGTTGGCAACATGTCCGGCCAAGAACGATGCTCAGAACCTACTAGAATGGCTAAGAGCTTTTTTAACTCGCGGTTCTTTCGTTCAGCGGGATTTGCCTCTGGATGATACACCGGTATCAGAGACTGGTGAACCCCGAAAACCAGCATGACCTTCTGCATGACTGCCGAAACAAATTTGGGTGCCGTTATCTGAGATTACCCGCCTCGGCAACCCATAACGTAAGAAAACTTCTTCAATTAACATCTTAGCGCAAGTTTCTGCAGTTGCATCACACAATGCAAACAGCTCCACCCAGCGGCTAGCAGTATCTTCTACCAAGAAAATCCATTTCTCCCCTTTCTCTCCTTCGGGAAGAGGGCCGAACAAGTCCATCGCCAGTACCTCGAAACGTTGCTGGGGCACTGGGGTTTGCAGCAGACCTGCTGGCTTCAAATTGGTGGCTTTATACTTTTGACAAAGGTCACAGGATTTGAGATACTGAGCCGTATATGTTTTCATATTATTAAAGTAATAACGCTCTTTAATCTTCCGCAAAGTCCGCTCCAAACCCAAGTGTCCAGCAGTAGGCGCGTCGTGAAATTGTTTTAAGACATCTGCCTTCAACGACTCTGGGATAACTAACTGGGGCTCCTCGGATTCAGCATCCGGATCACATCTAAAGAGCACGCCTTGAGAAAGATAATAACCTCGATCTGACCATCGAGTATCGTCAGCATTCTGGGTATCTTCAAAGTTCTCGATAATTTTGGCTAAATCTGGATCACCAAGTTGGGCGCTACGAATATCCTCTGGGGCCCACTGAAGAAAATCAACCACGACGGGACAGGTATGGACTTCAGGAACCTGTTCATCAGTATCCGCACACACAGGGCGACTGAGAGTGTCGGCAACTACGTTAACTTTACCTGGGGTGTAGTCTATATCCAGATCAAACGACTGTATTTTTAAAGCCCACCGAGCCAAACGTCCTGTAGGTGTCTTCAATGCCATAAGCCACTTCAAAGGCTGATGGTCTGTGGAGACATGGACCTTCGCACCCTCCACGTAGCCACGGAACCTATCTAAGGCCCAAACCACAGCTAAGGCTTCTCGTTCGGTGGTATTATAGTTACGTTCTGCTGACGTCAACAGTCTGCTAGCATACTCTATTGGCCTTTCCTCCTGAGGAGTAGCTCCTTGTAGCAGCACTGCGCCTAGAGCATACGCGCTCGCGTCAGTACGTAAAATAAACGGTTCTTCAAAATTTGGTTGACGGAGAATAGGACTGGTGGAAAGTCGTAGCTTCAGCTCCTCAAACGACTTTTGCTCCGTCTCCCCCCACTGCCAACGTCGGTTCTTTTTGGTAAGATCCGTCAATGGACGTGCAGCGTCAGAAAATTGGGGAATAAACTTACGAAACCAAGAGCAGGTTTGTAGAAAGGTCTTAAGCATTTTCAGGTTCGTCGGCGGCAACATCTTTAGGACAGCCTCCACCTTCCAAGGATCCGGCTCAATGCCTTGTAAAGACACGACGTGACCCAGGTACGTAAGCTTTTCCCTAGCGAAAACACACTTACCTCGATTAGCTTTTAGGTTAAACAGGCGTAGACGATCAAAAACCTGCTGGAGATCCTGGAGGTGGCAGTCAATATTCGGTGATATTACCAAAATATCATCCAAATATGCCAGTACACATACGTCCTTAAGACCAGACCTCATCCGGTCGATCAACCGCTGAAAGGTCGCTGGCGCGTTCTTGAGGCCAAACGGCATACGGCGAAATTGGAACGTACCAAAAGGTGTTGTGAAGGCCGTCTTCGGCCTATCCTCCGGAGCAACAATCGTCTGCCAGTAACCAGCCTTTAAATCAATTGTGGACATGACACAACCTACCCTGGTACTCTGCAATAAGTCATCTATGACCGGAAGTGGATACTTATCAGTGCGGGTGACGCTGTTCAATTTCCGGTAGTCGACACAAAAGCGGACCTCACCATTTTTCTTTGGTATCAGCACCACAGGGGAAGCCCACTCCGACTCAGCATCTTCGATGATGTCGTCCTCTAACATCTTTTCTAACTCCGCTCTGATCACTTCTTTTTTTGCTGGTGATACACGATAAGGAGGACTAGCAATTGGCCTGGCATCTCCAGTATCGATACGGTGAACAGCAAACTGAGTTGGTCCTCCCCCTGGAGTGAAAATGTCCTCATTGACATTCAGAAGGTTGGACAGCTGCTGTCGTTCGTCGTTGCCTAAATGGGACCCTTCGTCATCACGAAGACCCACAGACGAGCAGTGCAAAGGTTGACGTGGCCCACCACCGTGTTGTTCGAAAACAATAGTCTCAGGAGTCCTATCGTGATTCATAAACCAGATACCGCGACAAAAATCTAATACCATGCCAGCATCCTGTATAAAGTTCATTCCCAACAAACTCTCTGTAGCGTTGGGCAACATTATAAACTTAACTTCTAGAGAGACACCGCGCACCCTAACCCTAACTTGCGTCTGTTCCACAATTTGCGCAACTGTCCGCCCGTCCGCATATTTAAGTTGAGTAAATACATTTTCAAATTTGTGTCCATACTTAACTAAATGAGATCTAAGACTAATACTACCTATACAATGTTTTGCACCTGTGTCTATGAGCACTTTACCACTTTCACCATAAATTTATATTTGTAAAACTGGTCGCACTCGCGAATCTATATTTACACTATTGACGGACTGAAAAGAAGTCGTCACGGACGGAGAAGGTTCATTTTTTTTACATGTAGGGCAGTTGGATCGAATAACACCGGGTGCACCGCACCCGAAACACGTGATGGTTGACACCCGCGGCTCTCCATCGGTGTCAACTTTCTGTTTGACCAACTTTTGACACTCATCCTTCCGATGGCCGTATTTTTTACAGTAGTTGCAATGGGGCCGAAACCTGCTATTGTGAGGTGTCCCGGTCGTCTGCGATGTCGTCGCAGGAGCAGATACGGTGGACTTTACAGTAGAAGGCGGTGTTGGTGTAATTTCCTTGAATGTCGATATAGATGGTTTCACATCAGAAGACGAAGGTCTACTCTCATCTAAAATGTCTTCGACACGCCGGGCCATACTTGTGAGTTCAGCGAAAGAAGAAAAGTCTGTGCGCGGGACCTTCTCACGAATCCGTCGGTGCAGCAAACCGTAAACCATATCGAGTTGAACGGTCACCGACAGGGAATGGAGGGGCAACTGTGAGATAAGTGCCCTGATGTGGCACACAAAAAGGTCCGTTGGTTCATTACCACGCTGCTCTCTCTCAAATATTCTCCTATAAACTTTGTGCGGGGGCAACCGTGGTCCAAAAGTTTGCTTCAGTGCTTCAATGGCGGCAGACCAGGTTGGGGTATGATCCTTCACACCCTGCCACCATGTCGCAGCCAACCCGGTGAGTAGCATGGGCAGGCCGCGCAAGGCATTGTCGTCGCTTATACCCACGCAGTCTTTGTACACCTCTATGGCGTCTATAAAAGATTCCACGTTGCTAGATTTCTCACCGTCGAAACGTGTCGTGCATTTAGCAAAATTTCCATGTAAAGGCGTACTTACAGCTGGTGGGCAATTTACCCTTTCCAGTAGAAATCTCAGCTGCTCAGTTGTGATCATGATCGGAGCAGGTGACGGCAGCGAAGCAGACTCTGGCGCAGGTGAAGGCGGATGTTCAGCCTCCGGAGTAGGCGGCGGCGACGCCACCACATTAGGTTGGGCGGCGGCGGCCGATGTCGGATCTGCTGCGTGAGATCTCGTAAGCACCATGGTTGCACGATTAAACAATACGTGTAGGCCGGAAAAGTATTTACAAAAAGTCTGGAAGCACTAAACTATAACCACGAACACAATGTCTAAAAAACTTAAAAGTCACAAGGCGTACCTGTACACAAAGTCTAAAATAACTCAGGTCGCTTAAAATATAAAGTTTTAACTATTTACACACTTTAGTCCAGTCCACTACGCGAGTCCATAAACACCATTCACAAACTTTAAAAATAAAACGGCGTTACGCGTTAGCACACACTGAGCTTGTGGAAAGGTCCAGAAACTAAAACAAAGAATAATCTAAAAAATCTACTAACTTCTATTGCACAACAAACAGCCACACTGTCGCAAAAGGTTCACAAATAGTTCATACAAAAAAAAGCAGGTAGGAGTTTCTCTCGGCGTTGGGCAATAAAACAGGGCTGCCAAGGGACGCTATACAGCCGAGGGACGCTATGCAATAAACCGTTAACTTTTGTTGCGCAGGACACGAATGAACATGAATTCATAACACAAATACAGTTTTATAAGTCCAACACTTTCACAGAATACTAAGAAAGTCTAGAATCTAGATTTAATATGAGTCTGACGTGACTACGAAACAAACGGCCTCGTACCGACGTAGCACACGTAAACACGAACACTCAAGTACTGTGTAACAAACAGTCAAACACTGTCACAGTAGGTACACTCAAAAGTCTAGATTTTATAGAGTCTAACGTGACTACGGAACAAACGGCCTCTTAGGTACCGTCGTAGAACACGAGAACACGAACAACACACGCGAAATTTAACGTTGCCCCACGTTGGGCGCCAATATAGCGGTGGCGAGTGTGGAATCAAAAGTAAACACCGAGCACGGTTATATCAAACTACTTTTAATTCGCAAAATAACAGAAGTATAAACTAACAACTCGCTCGCTACAGCGCGTGCGTCGCGGCGTAAAACAAAGGTACACACGACCTCACCGCTTCGCGTTCCTTGAATAGACTAAAACTAACTTTGTTCGATGAGACGCGCGCGACCTCGACGCGCGCGCTGTGAGCGTCTCGGAGCGGGGCATACCGGATAGCGTGGCGTCTCCATGGAAGCGTATATAATGTTGCCCGCTATAATAGTAGGTATCTGAAACTGGAAGACACCAAGATCAGATTAAGACCGTATTTTACTACCTTATAGTCCCTATAAAGCATTTGTAAAAAGAAAATGATTAAATATAAATCGTCTAATTAAAATTGTTTTATTTTTCCAAGCCTCCAAATGAATGACCTGCCTGGCAATATTAAAATCAAAGCAATATAGGTATAATTTGAAATTCCCCTATTCAATTGCGACACACACACTCATAGGTACCTATATATTTACACACACAAGCATAAACAAAACTATACGGCTGTGTTCCATTTTACGTTATTCCGCTGACGGATTTTATGAATCCTAGTGTGCGCTGTGACTGTGCAATCGCAATATGGAACGTGGCCTTTATTTAGTGGTTCAATTTTTCGTTCAATAAACTGTCATAGTCAATTTGGAATTATGTCATAATCAATTTGGTACTCATTCTTTGCATCGGCCAATCAGAGCAGCGCCTCTTACGGTACAGAAATTTTGTTCGAAGTCGTCTGTCTGAACCTAGAGTTCTCTATTTAGTTTGTGAATGTTTGTAGTGATTATAAGCTCTTTGGTGTTGTGTTTGCGATCATTTGCCACTAAAACGTAGTGATTATATACTCTTTGATTTGCCACCATAGATATCTGAATTATTGCCACGTAGGTAGTGATTGCTCTTTGACATTTGCGAAATATTGTGTTGTTTTGCTTGTGTGCGAAGTATTTTTAATTACATGGAAAATAAGAACAGATAAGTGCAAAAGGAAAATAAATACCTATATCAGTTGAAATGCCTGACGCAGTAGCTGCCTGTCGCGTCTGTCTGGCAATGGACGTGCGGCTGTTGCCCATCGCCGGCTTGCTGCAGCTGGTGTACGAGAGGATCACCAACAATGCAGTTAGTGTTACCAATAATGCAACCGCAACTAAATTATGCTCATCTCTATTAAATTCTTCGTTTGGAAGAAAACAAAATGTGTTTAACTGTTGTAAACATTTCAGCTGCACAAGGCTGACGGGAGGCCCGTGGCGGCGTGTTATATCTGCTACGCTCAGCTCAACAAGTGCCGCAAGTTGATGCGGAATTCTGCTTGGGCGGAGAATGTGCTGAATGCTATAGTGCACAGACAATCAGAGGTAGAACTTCAATCTTTGTGATATTATAAAATGTGAATTATGTATTTATTAGTCTGTTTGGCAGTAAGTTTTTGTATATTGACAGATAACTGAAACATCAATATCATTGGTGGACCGTGAAGCTATCGGCCTGTGTGGGTCACTACGGTACTCCATAGCAGAATATAACAACACGGATGTACCAATCCCTGTTGTAATCAAAACTGAGCCAGAGTCAGATGTTGCTAATGCTGACATTGGATATGAGGAACCAGAGGAAGGTATGCATTATTCTGATATTCAAACATTCACTGATATTTCCATTGATATCTGTTCACAATTTAATATAAATGTAACTGATTCAGAAATAACATTGATGATGATTGATTGAGAGATGGCAGCTGCTAGGTCCAAATGATGGAAATTTGTCACTATTGCCGATCCATCATGAGAATCATGTGTGCAGGTTCCCTGCAGCCAGCAGGCGCGGCCAACATTTGTAAATCGGAAAGCGTTTCTGATGAAGAAGACCCCGTCAGTCCGTCACTGCCATGTGACACAGAGATGGACGCAACAGAGCAGGGAGAGCTTGGGGAAGGTATGTGTTTCTCTTATTAAAGCTCCTCTATTATCTGTTCACAAGTTAATACAAGTGTCATTATTTCAGCAATGTTAACGACTGAGAGATGGCAACTGCTAGTTACAACATGGGAAACTTGTCACAATAGGTGATTTTCCGAGATCCAAATTAAAAAAACAAATAGTCCCAGATGACTTCATAGATGGCGCTTCTTAAAAGGCGATTCCATACAGAAAGTAAAAATGCATGGTATTGGGGATTTTCCGACACCCAAATAAAAAAAAAAATAGTTCCACGTGATTTCATAGATGGCGCTTAGTAAAAGGCGAGTCCATACAAATCACAAAAATGCATGGGATTGGAATTTTTTTAAATAAAACCTAATAAAAAAAACTGGCCAAGTGAGAGTCAAGCTCGAGCACCAAGGGTTTCGTATTAATTTCAAAATATTCGCTGTGTGCACGTCTGTAGCGCCTCTCTCGGTTGACGCTTTACACGGACTTTATCATTGGCTGTCAGTAGCTATTTGTATGAAAATAAACAAATAATTTTGATAATTTATCGTAATATTTGATATAATGTAATTAAATTTCCTTTCAGTGGTTATGAATGAATGAATGAATGAATGTTTATTTGCAGTAAAAGTGGTACAAGAAAATAAAGTTGTTAAATAATATGTGTGAATCTCACTTTTAACCTATCCATCTATAAATATAAGACCCTTTAATTTCAGTTAAATATGAGCCTACTCATACTTAAATAGGCTTTCAAGTTGTCACACACGGCAAAAAAATTATTATCATTTATTTTGGCTCCGACCGAGGATCATAGAAACTTTGTAAACTAGTGGTACGCAACATTTGGGTCAATTATTTCTGTGATATTTTTATTTATTTATTTTCTTTTAATCAGAAAACTTATAGTACAATATAACTTTATTACTAAAAAATATGAACATCTTAAACACAGTTATTAAGTTCACTAAAACAACTTTTATATTGCTAAATTTAAGAGAATATCATTGTTTATATTTATTTTAGAACTAGCTTTTGCCCGCGGCTTCGCCCGCGTGAATTTCCCACTGGAACAGTGCTTTTTCCCGGGATAAAAAGTAGCCTATGTGCTATTCCAGGTCATTATCTACCTCTGTACCAAATTTCATCGAAATCCGTCCAGTAGATTTTGCGTGATTGAGTAACAAACATCCTCACAAACTCACATCCAAACTTTCGCATTTATAATATTAGTATAGATGAAAATAATGTCACCTTTTTTATTAACACATATCAAATTATTATAGCATGACATGAGAATACAATAAAATGCTTGTATTAATTTTTTAATAAATGAAAAAAAAAATATGACCCATCTCAGTGGATTTCATTTATTACGCCCTTGGTAATAGCGACCACCTTGATATAGCGACGGTAAATCTAATTCCGTTGAATTTAGGGCATACTTTAGTACTAAATTCATTTGTCAATAGCGACCTCAAATGTAACCCCGTTCGGTTTTAGAGCCTGTTGTTTAATGAATTATTTTAACAATTCCTAGAAATCCCATGCAGATATTGCGTCCTTTGTGTACATCCACACAGATGGTCAGCAATAAATGTGGTGACCTTTTGTGTACATCCACACAGATGGTCAGCAATAAATGTGGGGACCTTTACCTTTTGTTTACAGATATTAGCTACCTAAGCAGGTAGGTTAGGGTGTGCATTTTGGACACTGTGGTCTGTGATTTTGGAGTTGAAAATCATTGAGGTATATGTATCACCAATACCTCGATGTTAAAATTTTACTAAGTAATATTCTGAGTAGCAACTGTGTTTAAGAATCTTTAAAATAACTATGGCTTCTAGACGCACATTCACTACTATTTACTATTCACATTAAAGAAAAGGCGGAAATTATGGGCCTTTGCCTGTAACGTCATCCGTATATAAAGTTGAAATCACAGCGGTCCCTTTGTCGTCGTTATACCCGCATTCCACTTTCCAAATGGTGCGCCAAATGTTTACTACATTCCGCTTTTTGTCGCTGACTATAATCCTACGAATTGTAATTGCACGTTTGTTTCGTATCACTCGCGTATTAATTGATGTATATTGCACTCGGTCGGTTCAATTGTTTTTGGATGTTCTTTGTTTCTGTATTCTTTCCTGGCGGCACCAACAAGGTTAATCGCTATTTTTATAAAAATGGCTGGTAATGGTTTCATTTGTATTATAAGTTTGAAGCAGCCTCTTGTTAGTATTTTATATATTTATGCGTTTCATGTCCATATAGCTGCATCTTGTTAAGTCCCGCAAAGAAGGCAATCAAAATCTATTAAATTAAATGAAAATAGACACAACTATGTCTGTCAATCCAAGGTTAGTTCCTTTTTTCGCTACATCATGCGCTACGATCGTTTTAGCTTCCCCTTCCACCGCCTTAGCACACAGCGAATAGCTCTAACTAAAAGACCAACTAGTTTCAAAAACAAACTTAACTTTGCTGTTCGATTCCTAGGATTCATACTTTAACGAGCGCAAAAATAAGTTTGTAACGCTTTTTTTAGTCTTCCAACAACATATTTACAACTTCCAGATTAATTCCTGTGTAAATACTGTTAGACATTGCTTTATGTCAAATTTTCTAATTTTAGGTCAACGGGAAGAACCCCATAGGTTTTGAATTCTGTCTAAAATCGCAAAATATGCAAACAATTTTCTTTTTGAGATTTTCTTACATTGATTTTTGGGGTTCCGTAGTCCGACAAGGAACCCTTATAAGATCGTTCAGTCCGTCCGTCCGTCCTAGTCTGTCACAGCAGAATATCTTCTACGTTTATGGCCTTTGCATGTAACTTGCATGGTTGGAGGATACTTCACATATAGATCTCATTTTTAAAAATAGAAAAAATTTAAATTACCCCTTTATAAGGGTACCTTCCCATACATGTAAAAGGGGGGGTGAATTATTTTTTTGAGTGCACCCCCTTGTGTGGGGTATCGTTGAAAAGGACTATGAAAATAAGGTAGGGTTGCCATACAACACTTTTTTATCAGCTTTACCATTTGCGAGATATAGCCCGCCAAAGTCGTTTACATGGTGTCCCCCCCCCCCCCTGTAATTTCTAAAGTCTTGGACCTATAAACTTCAAATCACTCACGTAAAGAAACAGGCGCGGAAACTCTTATTTAAAATTGTTTCGGGTATCCTTTGATGAATACTTTTGAAATTGTTAATAAAATAAAAATATATACTTTTTTCTTGCAAGAAATGCAAAACAGCGCGGTGCTAAAAATGACTACGGAACCCTTCTATACTTGGCCGGTTTTTTTTTTCTTTATTTGATCTGTCAGAATCCATCCCATGCGGATCCATCATGAGAAGCGTGTGTGCAGGTCCCCCGCAGCCAGCAGACGCGGCCGACATTTGTGAATCGGAAAGCGACTCTGATGAAGAAGACCCCGTCAGTCCGTCACAGTCTCGTGACACAGAGATGGACACGACAGAGCAGGGAGAGCTCGGGGAAGGTAGGATTTTCTTTTGTATCAGCTCAGCTTCCTTTAATATAGGAATCCTTATACTAACCTTCAATAGCAGTCAAATACCCTATTATGATGCCCAGATGTGTACGAGTATTTATATGGGCGACTAACTTTTTACTCTATTGGACATCCCATATGTCAATGTAGATAACTATACTTGAGTCTTGGCTACTGAGTTGACTACGTAGTTGTTCATCACATGTCTCCTCCCGTTTGCCGCACAATATTGCAGTACAGATTGTTTCCTGGATCCTGGTTGTTCACTGATTACTGAAGCCGAGCAAACTGACACATGAGGTTTACTAATAAAAATGATTATTTTTAGGTATCGCTTCAGCGCAGACGTCGGCAGCTGACAAACGGAAACAAGCTGACGGAAGTACGACCAACAGGAAACAGCGCGAGTCTCGGCGAGAGTCATCAACTCGGACTGCTCAGGGACCACACCAGTGCGACGTTTGTCAGCGGCGGTTTGACTATCGTTCTGCCATGATGACTCATTATAGGACTCACACTGAAGAGAAACCATTCAAATGTGATGTTTGTGATCGTTGTTTTAAACAAAAGTTTCATTTATTAAGACATTTGAGAACTCACACTGGAGAGAAACCATTTCAATGTAATGTTTGTAATCATCTTTTTAATCAAAAGTCTAATTTATTACAACATTTGAAAACTCACACTGGAGAGAAACCATTCCAATGTAATGTTTGTGATCGTGGTTTTAATGTAAAGTCTAGTTTATTAAGACATTTGAGAACTCACACCGGAGAGAAATCAATCAAATGTGATGTTTGTGATCGTCGTTTTAATGAAAAGTCTGATTTGGTAAAACATTTGAGAACTCACACTGGAGAGAAACCATTCAAATGTGATGTTTGTGATCGTCGTTTTAATGAAAAGTCTAATTTATTGAGACATTTGAGAACTCACACTGGAGAGAAACCATTCCAATGTAATGTTTGTGATCGTCGTTTTTATCAAAAGTCTAGTTTATTACAACATTTGAAAACTCACACTGGAGAGAAACCATTCCAATGTGATGTTTGTGATCGTCGTTTTAATGGAATGTCTTTTTTTTTAAATCATTTGAGAACTCACACTGGAGAGAAGCCATTTCAATGTGATGTTTGTAATCGACGATTTAGTCTAAAATCGAATTTATTAATTCACATTAGAACTCACACTGGACAAAAACCATTCCAATGTAATGTTTGTGATCGTCGTTTTAATAGAAAATCTGATTTATTACGACATTTGAGAACTCATACTGGAGAGAAACCATTCCAATGTGAAGTGTGTAAACATCGGTTTAGACATAAGCATCATTTATTGCGTCACTTGAGAACTCACAATAAGAAGAAACAACTCCAGTGAGATGTCTCTCAAAGGGCTTCTATTAAAAGTTTATCAAGACACGTTAGAGCTCACATCGCTGACAGATCCTTTGAATAGTTTGAAGACTAGCTATGCCCGCGACTTCGTTTGTGTTGGGAACCAAACGAACACTATTTACAGTGTTTTGTCGACAACAAGGATCTTTCATAACAGTGGATAGATGGTTCACAATTCACAATACATATACGATAGATGGCGCAGTGGGGTGAGACACATTCACAAGATGGAAGCATAAACCTGTTTGTGGCGGTCGAGCGCCACGCCTCCACACCTCGCGCGCGCTACAGCGGCCTAATATCGTATTCAATCAAAGTCGCTGCGACATCGCAGCGACTAGCGGTGTGTGAGCGGTGAGACACTATATACTGCCATACTGCCGAATATTGCCGCACCGCTCACACACTGCAAGTCCACTGCACCACGCGACAGCGATTAGTTCAATAAAAGCTTATAAAAATTGTAGTAGTAAAGTAAGATAGTACCTATTTCTGATGATTTACATGTCTTGCAGACTGAATAAGAACCTGTGGTTGTATTGTTTGTAGCGCCTACTGTGTTGTAGCTAATAAACATGTCGGAGAGTAATATTTAGAAAGACAAATAACTAATTTGTTAATGTTCATATCTGCCATACATACTTTGTTTCGATAAAACTAGTACGTAAGGGGCAGAAAGCTTGAATACGAAAGTCAGATTTCACCCCCGACCCCCCTGTAAACTACAAGGGCGCCCCTTCAGAAGAACTAAATAGTAAAATCAGCTCCATCTATCTCATACTCTGCAAATCATCTAACAAACTATTATTTATTTCAACCTTGTTCAACAAATTGTTCTTGAAATACTTATTTAAAAATGAAAATCAAGAAAACTCAAATTAATGTGTGCAAAATCAAAGGAAAGTAAACAAAAATGTGTTTTAGACAGCAAAGCCACTTACGTAGTAAGTGATACATGTATAGTAAGTAGAAACATGTAATGTTAAATTTGGGCAGCTATGTTACGTCGGTGGATGGCCGAGCGGTAATTTGATGAAATGAATTATGCGGACAGTGTGGGGTTCACTTCCTTGCTGTTACCTATTTGGTATTTTTTTTTTCTTTTTTTTAAACATTAATACCTCTCAGCAGTAAAATAAACAAAATTATATCAGTCAACGCGACCTGATAAATATCGTAAATGTTGCGAGTTTTGCATACATATTTTCTGATTTTAGACGGGAATCATAATCTATGGGGTACTTCCACAGAGTACGTTACTTCGTGGGTACTTCCCATTGACCTAAAATTATGAAAAGCAAGCAAGGTCTAACAGTACTTGTACAGAAATAAATCTGAAAATTGTAAATATGTTGTTGGAAGTCTAAAAAAAAGTGTTACAAACTTATTTTTGCGCTCGATCCAGTATGTATCCTAGGGATCGAACTGCAAAGTTAAGTTTGTTTTTTAAACTAGTTGGTCTTTTAATTAGAGCTATAATGTAAAATGTTTTGCGTGTACGGAACCCTCGCCTCGATGCGCGAGTGTGACTCGCACTTGGCCGGAAACAGACAAAATTTCAATTTTCTAAATTTATTACAACAGTAGCGGATTTAGGGGGGGGGGGGCACGTGCCCCCCAGACTGCTTTTTTGTGTAGGTACCTGCTGTGGAGGGAGATTCCATGACAGTGCATATCAAATTAAGAAATAACAGATACGGTCCCCCCCTAAGACTGTTTTTGTGTACCTACTGTGGAGATAAATTCCATAACAGTGTATCCTACTTCCATACTAATATTATAAATGTGAAAGTTTGGATGTGAATTTGTGAGTTTGTGAGGATGTTTGTTACTCAATCACGCAAAATTTACTGGACGAATTTCGATGAAATTTAGTATATGGATAGAAAAATACCGGGAATAGCACATAGGGTACTTTTTATCCCGAAATTCCCACGGGAGCGAAGCCCCGGGGCGCAGCTAGTATCAAATAAAGAAATAATAGTTTTTTTTCTGCCCATCTGGTTTATTTCTTGATTTTTGCAAATATCTGGTCCTTATGCAGTTTGCCATGGTCAAATCCATGGTCCTCTGAATTTTTTTTTGTGAATTTTTAAATATTTTATTTTATTTTTTACATACAATATATATACTTACCGTCTATTTCTATTTCCGTAGAGGCGCCCTCAGTTTTCACGTTTAGAACTTATAATTAGATCATGCGTATTTGATGAGCTGCGACCTGCGAGCTTGTCGCACTGTGAAAAGCTGTTTCGACGATTTTTGAGAGCGCCATCTAGTTGATTTGTATAACTAGTCCCCATTTTATTAAATTTTGCGTAAACAAATTTGCGGAGCAATTTGACATGCGTCTCTCGCTATTCACGGCCGTCGGCAGTCTGGCGAACAGAGAGGTAAGATGAGTTGCCATATGAACGACAAGGAAGGCATGATGTTCCCGTTACAAATTGCGATGGACGGGTGGTGAATAATGTTATAATTTAAGCCTGCATCACACGTTTTTAGCCAAAACAGGAGTTACTGAATCGATCCTGGTGCTAAATCTAGATCATTAATGATAATAAAAATAGTACAATAGGCTTCTCAAATAACTGCTACTACTTGTACGAGACAGAAAAAAATAATTTGCCTGTTATTTTAGCGTCTATACCTTCTAGAAAAAACGGAAAACACGAAAAACAAGGTTCACGGCTTTAACGAAATTGTTATGTAAAACACAAATCATAATTTCTACATAATGTTAAATCGCGAGTTTATTAAACTAGCTACAAGTTGCTGGTTTTAGATTTTTGAAAAATAACTCGGAAAAAATGTTAAAAATCGTAGCAATTCTCAAAGAAATCCCCCATACATTTTTACTATGGCAGCGAAACGCTCAATATATAAGAGTTCCAAAGCCACGAAAAATCAGTCTGCCGTAAGAATTCCAAGGGAATCCACGTCGCTCTGCTGCTCGGGAGGCCTTTAATTTTCGCGTGTTCGTGTATTCGCAGACAGCAGAGAGTAATGTAGATCAGAGTTGCATATTTATTACTTTTAATCTTTTTTAAATTTATATAGGTACCATTTTCATACTCATGATGGCCGACAATTTTTGATGAAATATAAATCGCAATCATAGAAATCGTAATAAATCGAAGACATAAAAATCGAAATCATAAAAATCAAAATAAATCCAAATCAAGATCCAAGATGGCAGACAGCTTTTTTTTTAAATTTTGCAATATGGGTATCCCTTTATAAGTTTTTGTAATCAGTTATAGGTTCATCAGTTATCAGTATAGGTTTTTCGGTGCGCTGATGACAACAAAAATAACATTTATTTTGAGATCCAAGATGGCGGACAACTTTTTTTTCAATTTTACAATATGGGTATGGTTTTATAGGTAGTTCGGTGCGCTGATGACAAAAATAACATTTATTTTGAGATCCAAGATGGCGGACAACTTTTTTTCAATTTTACAATATGGGTGTGGTTTTATAAGTTTTTCAGTGCGCTGATTACGAAAATAACATTTATTTTGAGATCCAAGATGGCGGACAACTTTTTTTTCAATCTATACATATAATAAAACAGTAAAAATATTTTGTCTGTACATTAAATATTTTTGACTGAAATGGATAGAGGGAGACCTAAAAAGAACAATAGAAAGCAAAAAAAATTTTTTGGAATTTCTTGTCTGTCTGTCTGTCTGTCTGTCTGTCTGTCTGTCTGTCTGTATGTATGTACGCGTTTCACGCAAAAACTACTGGACGGATTTGAATGAAACTTTTTTTGTTGTATAGCTATGAAGCCTGGGCAACATATAGGCTATAATTCATTTTGAAAACTGGAACACCTGATGAAGAACCATAACGGAACAGCTAAACTATAAGTAATATGGAAATGGTGCCTTAACAAAAATCGTTCAACCTGATGAGCATTTTCTGCCGACGTATAAAAATTGAAGATCTGGAACATCTGATGAAAAGCTCCAAGAGACCAGCTAAACTATAACATATATGGAAATAGCGCCTTAGCAAAAATCGTTCAACCTGATGAGCATTTTCTGCTGACGTATAAAAATTGAAGATCTGGAACATCTGATGAAAAGCTCCAAGAGAGATTTTTCATCTAAGCGAAACTCACGCGGGCGAAGCCGCGGGCGACAGCTAGTTTTACAATATGGGTATGGTTTTATAAGTTTTTCAGTGCGCTGATTACAAAAATAACATTTATTTTGAGATACAAGATGGCGGACAACTTTTTTTTCAATTTAACAATATGGGTATGGTTATATAGGTTTTTCGGTGCGCTGATGACAAAAATAACATTTATTTTGAGATCCAAGATGGCGGACAGTTTTTTATTTTATTTTACAATATGGGTATCGTTTTATGGGATTTTGGGGACGCTGATGACCAAAATAATATTAATTTTAAGCTCAGCGTCCCGTCCCCCAAAAAAGTTGTCCGCCATTTTGGATCCAAAAATACTATTTTTGTAAACCTTATCCCGAAAAATTGGCCTTCATGGGATGCCAGGCAGATATTTAACATCTTAGCATCCTGGCACGACGGTCATGCTATTTTCTGTCGCGGCATTCGTGTCCATTTTACCGCCAAGTCACGCCAAGTATATTTTACATAAAAAAATGGTCGTAATTTTATTTTTAGTATTTATTACCGTAAAGCAAGAAAAAATAATTATATGGGTACCAATAGGTACCAACAAATTCTTTGCCGGATCCCTGTCACTTATTACTTTGGGTTGGCGGCAATCTCACGTCGATGTGTGCGTGTGACTTGCACACAGCCAGCTGCGGTCTATCAAATACCTAAACTCGGTCGGGCGCGCGGACGTGATACACTCTTAAGATTGTGTAGTAATAAATAACTTGTTTTAAAAAATTCTTTAATTAAAAATTCAGTAATCATATGAACTAAATTAAAGTAAAATAAAAATTTTAAAATATCATCGTATTACAGAGTTTTTTGGTAATTTAGGGAAAATGTTTAGGATTATTTTTTATCGAGCAAACTTAGTCAAATCATGTTTTTGGTTCTTGCAGTGTGTTGCTAATTTCCTAATCTATTATTAGCAAAAATTTCAGAACTACAGTAAGTGCAAGCAAAGTAATTTGGTAGGCAAAACGCGAAATTCTGAGCCTTAAAAAGGAACGTATTCAGTCGCGAATGCGCGCACCTAGCGACATCGAGGTGACAGCTGACAGGACAAGATGGCGGCAGGCGGTGTGGTTGTATTGTTTTGTGTTCTAGCATTTATTATTGAAAGAGAGGATATTTCCGTATTGTTGTGTTACTTAATCATGTTTCTCTTTGGTTATAAGTGACGGTGTCTCGGAGCAATAACTAGACTGTGCAGTAAATGAGGGATTAGTGTTTCTTTGTGGTTGTAAATTATTGTGAATAGTGTTGTGTTTCTGCACTTTATTAGTTGTATTTCGATGTAGATTAGATGTAGTGTGTTAGTTAGTACATAATATCTCGATGGGTTTCTACGTTCGGTTCACTATGTGATTAAGTGTGTCGGTATCTTCAACGAGAAATTGGATATCTTCGTTGTTGAACGGCCTTATGGCAACTTGTGGGTTACGTCGTGTTATTCATTTGTTTGTGTTTATCTGTAGTTCCCTTTGTTCTATTATAACGACGTAGCCGTAATGACAATGCTGGTTAGGAGCCGTAGCACGGTGGAAATCTCGGTAGTGTTTTGGCTGGAGATTACAGAGCGTGCGTGGAGGGGCGCGCTCCATTGCCACAATAGACATATAAAGCAGTAGAGCAACTCCATACAAATGGCCCGATTTGACGCACGCACACAGACAAGCGCGTTTACACGGCCGCTAAGTGGTCATCGGTACCTAAGACGCAGGAGCGTCAGCGTCACGACACTCAGTGGTCGCGGACGCGGATCGAGACGCGCCGCTCGCGCTGTGTCTGCTCGTTGTGTACACCTACGTTTCATTCGTGACGTAGTTAAATAGCGCTCTGTATTATTACATATTACTTACAGTTAATTATTATAATGGACGCGTCACGATCACGCATGTATTGCTGTTTTACGGATGCCTTAATTCAACTGTTATTACACCAACTATGTCATTTTTTAAACTTCTTGCTGATGCTGAAAGGTAAAATAATACCACAATCACTTTTTAGTAGTTTGTTACTTTTTTTTATGAGTAGTTTGCCTAATAAGCATATAAAATGGAAAACACTATACAGTTTGGACTTTTTACCGCCTTCCTTATGTCAGGGGCATAAGCGTTGTTATGGAACTGCAAGTGTTTAGTGGGATGTGCGGTCTGCCATACATAAAATAAGTAGGTACCTACCACATGTAACTTATATAAAGGCAGGTTCTATCAAACGGCAATTGTAAAAAAATATCTATAGCTGATCGAGTGAGTACTTAGGTAGGTACATCAACCACTGAAACGATTTAGACAAAATGTTGTATGGAGATAATTTAAGTACCGAGAATGGACATATGCTATAGTTACTCTATGAACATTATTTTATTGAATTTTCCTAAACAAACTACCTACACACATACTATACAAACTACACGCCTGCTTTACGTTTTGTAGGCGCCAACCCTAGCGCTCCGCCTAGCCGTAGGTATAAACTTCAAGGACACGACTCAGTTGCTCTACTGCTTTATCTCTGTCTATTGTGCCATTGCCGTGACATTTGGGCAGTAGCCCCGTTTTTGTGGACCCTTGACCTAAATAGTGTTTGAGTCAAACACTTACTGTGTTTGAAGTGTTTGAGTCAAACACTCACTGTGTTTGAAGTGTTTGAGTCAAACACTAACTGTGTTCGATGATCTTATAGTCCGTATTGTAGCGTTACTAGTGATGTGCCGCCGAGAAATTCTCGCTTTCCGAAAATTTCTTTCACGGAAAATTTCCGAAACTTTCCGGAAAGTTTCGGAAACGTTTTCGCTCAAATTTTTAAATTATATCCACTTTTACTAAAATATATTAAACACTTCACATAGCATCGTAGTATAGTCGTTATTGCGAAACAATATACCTGGCAAGTAAAACACACTGATAAGGGATGCGTTAAGAACCACCTGTGGATCATTCAGGTAAGCGGCATTTCTTTGTAATCAGGTAAACAAAAGCCACCATTTGACTCCTGAATACTCCTGATTGGCTTTCCTGCTTTGTGACAGAGGAGTGGGGTCAAATGTACACTTTTTAAGGACAGTCCTATTAGTTTATTTCACACAGCCAAGTGCAAAAGTGTTGTTATAAAAATGAAGCCAAAAAATAGAGTTTTTGAATATTTTGGTCAAAAAAATGATGAAAGTGGTCGTAGATTAGATACTGTTGTTTATTTTGTAACTGCGAATATAAAATAAAAAACGTTACACGATTTGTACAGCATTTAATGAAAAAATGTGAAAAATGTCTTGTTGAAGTGAAGACTAGTTTTTAAAAAGATGAATCACAAAAGGATGCTCTCGATGCTCTACCTGCCACTGCCAGCAGTTCTGAGACCACAGAACAGTTTAACGAGATATATTTGATGGGATAAGAATATTATATTTTTTTTATAGATAAAGACATAGTCCATCTTTTCCAATTATGCGAGGTGTGAAGTAGGGTGACCCGCTCTCTCCCAAATTATTCACCAGCGCCCTCGAGGAAGTCTTTAAAACGCTAGCTGTCTATTGGAAATCTAGGGACATTGTCATCGGCGAAAAAAGATTTTTAATCTTCGTTTTTCCGATGACATTGTTCTTTTTGCATCCTCCGCATCTGAACTCGAGATAATGCTACAAGAACTCAGCACGGCAATCCTTCAAGTTGGCCTCAAAATGAATCAAACCAAAACTAAGCTCATGACTAAAGGCACGAAATGTAGGGTAGTGGTAGATGGGGAAGTAATGCAATATGTTGACGAGTACGTATATCTTGGGCAAGTATTTTTTTTTTATTTATTTATTTATTTATTTATTAATTCTCTTACCCTACCATTACAGTTTTACCCAATTCGATAGAGTAGGTAGTTAATTACAATTATTTTTCATTATTTGCTACATTATAACATAATTCATACAGCATTGCCTTTGTGAATTCATTCAATGTGAAGCTGAATAGATCTATGTTGTTTGCGACCCCGTTCATATCTCTTAGCGCCCTGGTGATTGTCGCTTGCTTTAATAACTTGGTTCGCGCTAGCGGAATAGCGAACAGAGGTGGTCGCCGCCGCCTCCACACATATCGGTTCGGCACGTTCAGCGCCATCCATTGCAACACTGCCTGGTTGCTGATCCTACCTCGCAGCAGTTCGAACAAGTACGTCGCTAGACTCATACTCCGTCTTATCTCCAGTGAGTTGTACCCCACCATCCCGAGGATAAACAGTGTCGGATACATTAGTGGGTAGAATGGATACACACCATACATCTTCAAATACAGATATCTTATAAATTTGTTCTGTATCCTTTCCACCATTAGTTTATATTTTGTCTCATGAGGTGACCAAATTACGGCATTGCTTTCAAGATTACTCCGCACCAATGCTTCGTACAACGCCCGCAGTGCGCTTAGGTTTGTGAATCCTCTGGCTTGGCGTAGCACAAATCCCAAGTTCCGAAATGCCTTTTTGCACGCTTTGACAATATGTTCCCGGAAATTAAGGTCCGCGGTGAAGTGAACCCCCAAGTCTTTTGTCTCCTTAACTCTCTGCATCGGGACATTATCCACACAGTATTGCCACTCGATGGGCCGTCGTGATCGCGTAATCGACATTACCGAACATTTTGATACATTGAACTGTAATCGATTCCTATGACTCCACTGTACTACCCTGTCTATGTCTTTCTGCAGTTTCTCACAGTCTGATTGACTTCGAATTTCCAACACCAATTTCAGATCATCAGCAAACAGAAGGCAAGTTGCTTCTAATACAACGTCTGGTAAATCGTTTATCATTAGGTTGAATTCGAGTGGTCCTAAATTGCTCCCTTGATTCACTCCAGATCTTGTAAAGTACGATTCCGACTGCTGCTCAGCCCAGTCTACATATTGTCGTCTGTCTTTTAGGTAGCTGGCAAAAAAAGTTAGCGTTTTCGGTGTAAATCCTGCCTCGGCTAGTTTCATCATGAGTATATCGTTGTCCACAGTGTCGAATGCCTTCTGAAAGTCGAAGTACGCTATATCCACCTGTGCCCCAGAATCCACCGCTGGTACCACCTGAGTCATCAGTTGCAACAAGTTACTTGCTGTGCTTCTTTTGGGACGAAAGCCATGCTGCGCATCTGATAGCTGTGAACTCACCTGCCTGCTAATTGCATGGTCTACCGCAGATTCAAATATTTTGGCTGGTGTACTCAGAATAGCTGCTGGTCTGTAGTTACTTGCTTCCGTACCCCCTCTACCCTTCGGCACTGGTACCACCCTTGTAAGTTTCCACCGTTCTGGGAAAGTTCCTTTTTCCAGGGACAAGTTATATATGTGCAATAAAGGCATCGTCAGTACCTCACGGCAATCTTTAAAGATGAACGGCGGTATACCATCAGGCCCCACGGAGTGCTTAGGCTTAAGCTTTATTAATGCTCGTCTTACTTCTGCCATCTGTAACTCGTGCACCTGCACCCGCGCCGCCGTGGCCGGTGTTAGCGCACTCGCTGCTGCTACATCCAGTTTGGCCGGCTCTTGTGTATAGACCGAGCAAAAGTATTCCGCAAATTCCCTCACACATTCTTTGTCTGTAAGAACGCGATCGTCCTTTATTAACCTTTGTTTATTGTCATTTCTTCTTTTTGCTTTGACCATATTCCAGAATGATTTCGGATCTTTAGCCAGATTATTTTGCAGACAATGTAAATGTCGATCGTGCGCTAGTTCCACCTCTTCCTTTACTTTTCTCCTATACCGTGAAAATTCCGCATAGTCGTCCGTCGCCATCGTCATTTTGTAGCGTTTATGTAGCCTATATTTCGTTTGTATCAGCAAGATAATGTCTTTTGTAAACCACTCTGGATACACAAATCTTGATTTTGCTTTCCCTGTTATTTTCATTGGTACATACTCTCCTATTGCGTTATTGAGATTGTAATAAAAATACTCTACTGCTTCATTAGGATCTTTTATAAGGTACATTTCCGTCCAATCTATATTCGCTACATGATTATACAAGAGGTCTAATCTTGCTTTCCGGAAGTTCCACTGCACATTGCGGTCTGCCTCTACCTGTCCCCCATGACATGTTTCCTCCTCTCGATCGCATGTTGACCTGGTGTGTTCTTCCGTTATGGTGATCGAAAGCGGTGGATGTGGAGGATCTACCGGCTGCAACCCCTCTGCTCTATTGACGGTTATTACTCCTCTCACTCCCTTCCCATTTAGTACTAAATCTAATTGTCTATTGTTACAGTTTGGTATGCTATTATTTTGAATGAATTCACAAAAGGATAATAAATATTCATAATGATTACGAGTTTCAATACTTGCAGAATGCAAGTTGAAGTCTCCAATTACAATCACATTATTTTTGTACTTATCACATATTTTCTCAATTAACCTAAACAGAATCATATATTCATTAATATTATTACTAGGTGGTACGAGTATGTATACAACACTGCACACAAATAAAAATCTGTTTCTCCGATATACAGAGGCCGAAACCATTTCGAAAGAGTGCGTATCTATGTTGACATTGTCTGGTGTTGGAATTTGCCGTATTTCATACTGTGGAGTTGCTATTATACACGCTCCCCCCTGCTTGCGACCGTCTGCTCGGTCGCAACGCAGTATCTGATATCCAGTCGGCACCAGCTCCGCGTCGTGTATTGATGCATTACACCCTGTTTCCGTTATAGCCATTAAGTCCGCTCCCACGGAATGAACGAAGGATTGAAACCTTGTCGTTTTTGTGCGTAACCCTTTAACGTTCTGGTAGAATATTTCTATGCTTCGTCCCGACGTATTTGGTTTTATATTCCCATCTCTGCATTCGTATGCGCCCGTATTTGGTGTATTTTCACCTGGCTTACTTGTGTTTATCTGCCTCTCCACTCCTCCGAAAGTTCTGCCTCCATGGTTTGATACATATGTCGGCCGCCCAGTTCCCTGGGTCCGTAATTGCAGCTGCCAACCTGGATGGAGTCCCTATTTCAAATGAAGCGTAGTTGCCGCGTGATTTGAGCACCTCCACAGTGCATATCTCTTCCTGCGTGATGGTTTTTAGGTGATTGAGTACTTGTTCGGACTTTGTTCCCTGCTTTACATAAAACAAATGTAGGTATCTCCATCTCTCTGACGCTTCCAATACCGTCGCTCCTGGCATTGCTGTACCTCGCAGAATAGATGTCCCTGATGTTCTCTGGCGTCTTCTCTTCACTTCGGTCCACTCCCCCACTTCATTGGCAACTTGATCTTCTTGTTGTTCCTGTATCGTGCCAGATGATGGTTTGCGATTTTGTTGTACCTGGACGACGCCGACGACCGGTAATGGTGTCGTCTTTTTAGGGCCATTCTGAGATATGGTTTCTGGCGCCTGTTTAGGAGCACTTATTTGAGGACGCGATAAATGTAAAGTGACATTTTTTCGGGTGTCCGGGTGTTTTTCCGTTATTTTTAAGTCTCCAGTTTGTCTGTCCTCCGACCCCTTACTTATGCGCACCAACTCTACTACTTTATTTCCACGTCTTCCAGTTTTTTAGCTAATTGGTTATTGCATTTGCATTCTTTGTTGAAAATTTCAGTTCTTATCTCTTTTAAGTGATTGCGAAATATTTCACTTACTTTTTCAGTCAGACGAATTTCGTGCTCTGCTTGTAGCACCTTCATTTCCTGAATCATGGTAGCGCGCATTTTATTCAGCGCCGTCTCAAGCACGTCACTTTGCACAGTTGGAGGCGCTGGACGCGCCCCTGTGCGTACCGTTACATAATCCACCCCACCAATTGACACATCTGGGCAGTCGCTTGCGATGCTCATATCCATGTCATGTGCCGTGTACGCTTGCCTAACCGGTGTATGCTTGTTGTCCGTTCTCGGGATTTTACTGCGACATTCCAAGCATATCCAAATTTTCTTCGACTCCTCTGACAGCTTTAAGTAAGTTTCCTTGTTGATATTGGAACAATATATATCATAGGTTTGCTTACACGTTTTACACTTCATATAATCACTGCCGTAATCAATTACTCCTCGACATCCTGCGCAGTTCATTGTCGATGCCGCCATGTAGCTCCTGTCTCCTCACTTTGTCACTAGCATATAAGGGCAGCCTCGATCTTAGTATCTTGGTACGGGAACCACGGGAAGTAGTATCTTTCATCGACCGGCAAGACAAAGAAATCGATCACAGGATCGAGAATGCTTGGAAAAGCTTCTGGTCGATGAAAGAACTACTCAAAAGCAATTTGCCAATATGCCTAAAGAAGAAACTCGTTGACGTATGCATCTTGCTCATCCTTACATACGGTGTCCAAACATGGTCTCTTACCGAAGAGCAATGGTTCAAATTGAAGGTTTGTCAGAGAGCCATGGAGCGCAGCATAATTGGTGTCAAACTTGTCGATCGAGTAAGAAACACTAAACTGCGCTCTATGACGAATATCGTCGATGTGGCAAAAAAGGCAGCTAGGCTAAAGTGGGACTGGGCGGGTCCCGTCTGTCGCACGCATCCGGAGAGATGAACTCAAATTTTAACAAACTGGGTTCCAACTGATGGAAAGAGAAAAAGAAGAAAGCCAAAGACGAGATGGGCGGACGACATGAGAGCGTTCGACAAAGAATGGAAAGGGAGGACCAAGAATAGAGATACGTGGAAGGCTTTTGCCCAGCAGTGGGACACAGATAGCTAGTAAAAAAAAGACATACACTACAAATGACCTAAGTGGTCATCATACCGGACTGTTACACCAGACGTCCCGGGTTCGATCCCAGGTCGAGTCATATTGGAAAATGATCTTTTTCAGATTGACCTGGCTCTTGGCTGTTTATGTAGTCTCCCAACACAAGTCTCGAATTTTCTTATATTTTTTGAATATTTAAAACATCTTATATTTTATTCAACTTGTTACATAATTCAGTTCACAAGGCGTATGCAAAAGCGGTTTATGTGACTGGAATGGAGTTGAGTATATTTGAACATCCTCTGTCTTTTTACAAAACCCAATTTTGTATTGAACTTAAAAATATATCAATAGTATGTACCTACCATGAGTTCATTTATTTTTAACTCCTCCTTTGTCTATTTCTAAATTTGAAATTTGATATTATTCAGGTGTTTAAAAGTTTTGGTCGTTTTCATTTTAAAAGTTAAATAAATAGATAAAATTAACATACAAACATTCATTTAATTCAAAAGAATCGTACATCATAATTGTGTCTACTAGAATCAAAAACCGCAATGTCCATAGTAAATACTCTGGACATTGCGGTTCAAGTAATTATTTGTACAAAAAGTTCAAGTTTGCAAAATACTAACTTTCTGAGAATGATCTATAACATTTTAAAGAAATCTTATAGAAAAATTCTCAGGAATGAAATTTACAAGAAATTTCTCGAAAATTTCTTGGAAATTTTCCCAGAAATTTCTTGGAAAATTTCCCGGGAATTTGGAAAATATGTATTTCCCGTCATCAGATTTTTGTGAAAATTTCAATGATTATTAATCTTCTTATTATAAAGACGACTGCATAAAGAAAATTTGAAATTTGTATATATTTCAAGTACTTTTCCAACAATTTCCATTCTAGGGAATATTTCCGAGAACGTTTCCTGACCGTTTCCAACAATGGGTCTGACAAACGTTTTTTACTTTATATGCCAAAAAAATCTACAAAAAATTACGAGAAAAACGGTGTTTTTACTTTTTTCATATCTTAAAAAATGGCTGATATATTTACGATCAAAGTTCGTATTTCCGACTGTAGGTTTTTAAAAACGCGGGCGGGCGCTCACTAGCCGCTGACGTCATAACTTTGCTCACTCGCCAGACACGCTCCCGTTCGCGCGCCGCTGTGTAGTAAAAATTAAAATTATTAAGTTCTTTGTGGTAAAATGGGAAAAAGAAACTGTATTGTGCCTTTATGTTCCAATTCAACAGTTAAAACACCAGATAAACTCTTTTTTTATGTGCCGGAGGACCCGAAAATGAGGAAAAAGTGGATGACAGCCATAAAAAGAGTCGATTCAATAGGGCCTAAAACTAAAGCGCAATGTTGTTTAAGTAGTAAGTATTTGTTAATAATAAGTTTATCCTTTACTTTCGATCGTTTAAATGGGTATACACTAGTCTATACCTATGTTAATAGCCCTGACGAAACTTTATTATTAATAGGTACGTAATAAATAAAGATACAAGTGATTGCATACTGAAAGGCTCCGTAATTTTGATGATTATGAATCATTAGACTATATATATACTATTATTTATAAATTATTAAATATATTTATTATTAAATAGAAACATTAATAAATACGACCCTAGCCGTGTGGTGTCCGGCAGAGAAGAATAGGATCATTCCAAGTGCTCTCACGGATGTCGAACAAGGCGACTAAGAGAATACAAGCTTAACATGTGTGTTGACCGATTTATAAAAATATTTGATCGTTGGATAGGTACGTTATCTCTGTCATATATTTGAAGCTTTTACACCACGGCAAAAGCAACATTTATTGATCTTTCATTATGGTGTAAGTCAAAAAGTGTTACAACACATGGGACGAAACCGCCCTTTCTCCTATGCGGCCCGCAATTTGATCAGCACTGATTTCTTAAAAACGTATTTTTATTTTAAAAAATTCGTTGATGTAAACAAAGGTAGGATATTGGATAAAATTTATCAAAAATATCTAGGCATAATACCTATTAACAGGTAGGTATTTGCCTACTTAGAAAACTAATATATAGGTATGTACGTAAATACCTACTAGTACTTCTATTCTGTATATGGGTAAATAGTGGCATTTTATTTAAGTTTATACCTACTAGGTAATAAACACAAAATAATCATCAACAACCTCGAAATGTTGATTGGAGTACCTACCTAGGTAGGTACTGTATTTTTACCGGTCCCATAATAAAAACAGCAAATGAAACTCTCATAGGTAGGTAGGTACTTTCAGTTAGGTTTGAACAAATACCTACCCAAGAATAGGTGTTATAACATATATACCTTTTTAACTTTATTCCTCGAATTTCGGCAGCCGTAAAATCCTGATTATTTATGAAATATTGTGCCACCATCAAACTATCCACTCTTGGCAGATTGTCTGATTGACCTTTAAGAAAACCTTCTTCCATTCTGCACACTTAGTAGGGTCATCGAACCATACTGATAGCCGCCTGCCCGCCGACTGTGAGCGATCGCGGCGCGGTGAACAAAGGTGTGACGTCATCGCGTTAGCGCCGCTTAATTTCGGAAATTAAAAAAGGGCCTAAACTTCTCGTAGTTATAACTTCGGAAATACTGGATGTATTGAAGTGAAATAAAAACTATTGTAATGTACATGATCTACGCTCCAATTTTAGGTATATTTCATAGTAATATTTTGACCCTTTTGTGTTCTCCATTCTCGAAAATTTCGGAAACGGCACATCACTAAGCGTTACGTACAGTGATGTTACGTCAGTCCATCACTACTCGGTGGTGTGAGGTTGTGTTGGTTCGTATTCTATTGCGATGGTTCGATACATGGATTAGCTCGGGATAATATGGTGCGACATCAAGATGTCGGGTTGTGATGTATCATTACGTGCGGCGGTGGGGCACGTAACCTTGCCGTAGGCATCATCGGTAATTTGGGCTGTAACGTTATCTGCCTTTCAGAAACACCATCACCCTGGCAGTAATAGGATCTGAGTTATATCCTGTTGATTAATTGTCTTTTAGATGCGGAAGCCTATGGAAACCTTCTTGTTCTGTCTCGGTTTGTGTTCACATATGTTTTCATGTGAACCTATTGTAAAAGTACTTGTCAACCTTCTTGTCTTTCACTCTGAGTTCGGCCCGTTCCGACAAACATTTCTGCTGTAAGATGATATGTCAATAAAGGAGTCATCACAGCTCGTCGTAATCATTCGTGACAATACTTCCAATTCCGAAACCCGTTATTGATAACTATTTGATAAGAACGTGTAGTCTATTCATTTTAGATTATTTCGTAGCAAAATTATTAATCATGTTTCAATGCTGCTGTGTTATACCTATATATGAGTACATTAAAATACACTCTCCCCTTCTCCCACCTTTGGCGTCCTCTCTCTTTGAATAAATCATTTTGTCCTAACTCGTATATTAAAACTATAGTTAGCACATGCCCATGCGGCTCACCTTACCACTTGTGCTGCCGGCCCTCGCCCGCCGCCGCGCGCGCCGGCCCCGGCAGCGTGCAGCAGAGGCCGCGCGAGCCTGTGCGTGCCGCGGGGCCGCCTCCAGCGCCAGGGACAGTTCCACAGCCTCTTTGTATTTAATATTCTTTTCAGCGAAAATACGTGACGTCATAGCCTCGTTGACCAGGCTTGACACAAACTGGTCACTTAAATTTTCCTCTTTCGGGGCCGGTAGAACTGTATCACATCTGACGCACTAAAATAGGTTTTAGGGGGGGAGGGGGAGGGAGGGTAACCCCCCACATGCGCATATGAACATTAAAAAAAAAAAAAATTTTTTTTAGGATAACGTAAACAAGGGGAAAGGTGTAGAATCTAGCCGCAGGATATTCAATATGGGAGGGGGGGAGGATGGACCCCCTGTACCACTCCCCCCGCGCGGAGACACTTAGTATTTTTTTTATGAATTTTTGAAAATAAAAATTATAATGTCATCCACATAAATGAAAATGGCAAATTGCCAGTAATCACTACTAATGATGAAGTTTCTTTTTTTTTATCAAGGGAGTGATCAAAGTAACCCATATGTGGCTGCGTTTTCTTACAGCGGGCGGGGGCTGCCCTCCCTCCGCACCTCCGGCTATAAAATAACACTCCCGTATTTGCCCATTTGCACTTTCTATGATACCTAATAAAATTGACAAAAGAACACAGATAAGAAAAAAATAGCGATATAAAGAAATCATCTTTGTTATATTTCCACCTGCCAAATTTGCTCTTGTCTATCTGCGATATTTTATAGAATTTCCCGGTTACGAATAAGTCAATGACATCTGACATCATTGTTTTTATTTAATAGTTCGTTGATGACATCATTGTTTTTATTTAAAAAAAAACTACGCATCTCCGCGCAGGAGAATTGCATCCATGGATGCAATTCTCGGGTCTGCGATATAATATCAATTTCGACATTTATCGAAAAAACATGGCGGATATCGATAAATATCGAAATTGCGTATTCTCGTGATTTCAAATGTGACATTTATCCAGCGTCAGCCCTCGATACGCATCGAGTGGTCGAGCGTGGCCGAAAACCATATCGTGTGTGATATTTGTTGCTTCAAAGCTATTGAATAACATAATATTCGTACTTTACAAGACGCTTTGTATTTTTATTCAGCTATGGTTTAGTAAAATATTAATGCTAACGATTTTGTATTCAATTTTATTGGAAATCGTTGTTTATTTACATAAAATTATTTTATTGAAGCCTAATATAGAGGTTTGGATAAAATACATACTTTGCTTTCTTCTGCCTCGAGTACCATACCTTATTTGTTTCTCAATTCAATTTCGTAATGAATCAATATCATACATAAGAATATAATTGATATTCCGATAACAAATATCACATAACCTCACACACACAATAAACAAACAATGACAAGTATCCTCACGTTCCGTTCTCTCCATCAACTCTAAAATATTTTATTTTCTTTGCATTTTATAAATTTGCATTGGAGCTTATTACATAAAATACAGTATTATAACTATTTTTACATAAATTCACTATTAAAACAATGGTTTTACATAAAATATTTAATGAAACAAGTAAAACATGAATTTCTCGATTGTAGTTAAGTATAATCGAGAAAAAGGAACGTGATTTCAATTAGAGAAGCCCTAGTTTTCGATATAATATCGAGTTTTATGTCGAATAGGTTCGAGAATACCATTTTGGAGGTTTTTGTGATAATTTTGTTCGATAAAAGAAGTTTGATCTAATATCAAATTCGATAAAATATCGCAAACGCGAGAATTGGCCTCGAGCGAGCACTTATTATCAAAGTCAATATGACATTTCATTTAATGTTTAGTTTGTGGTTAATTTAAGTGGTACCATGGAAGTAGTAAGTACAGTACTTATTACTTCCATGAGTGGTACATAATGGTAAATAACCTAGTTCTCTAGTTAGTTAATTTTATAACGTAGTGATTTTTTTCTCTCTGATTTTTGCAACAATTTGTTCTGCAATGCAAAGAAAATAATACTGAATTTCTGAAAATATGTATTCTGTCTGCCTGGCGCCTGCTGCGCCTGCTGGCTGAGCCTGAAGCTTACATTCAAAGCTGAAGTGAAGCGCTGATTTTCTGAAAACAAACGAAAATAATGTTGTAAAGTCCTAATTATTAAGAATCTAATTTATTAAATATCTACTATATTCTTGAGTCTTGAGTTATAGTCTTGAGTCGAAGGAGGCTTTGTAAGGAAATTATATTTGTTTTTAAAAATGTCGGTTCCTCCAATAGACTATACCGTGCCTCCTCCAAGCCTGAACAGGCCGCCACCAGTGCCAACGATACCTGGAGTTTCCACACCACAGATATTTTCCCGTCCACCGCCGTTTCCACCTCCTGTGCCGCTACCCCCTCCACAACCACCCAAAAAACAGCCTTTTACAACAACAATGCTGCCTCCAATGGATGTGCCTCCACCGTCGATAACATTCTCAGCTCCTCCTGTTCCTCCGCCCGCCACTCCCAATTACCCACCCCCTCCTATTCCCACAGAGTATTCTTACCTCTCTAGACCACCTACATATGTGGATGTATCTCTAAGAGAAAAATTGAAGTATGACATGCACAGTTCTAGTCCATCAAGTGGAAAGTCATCAAGTTTATCTCATCATAGTCTAAAAGATTTAGAATCTGATATAACTTCAGAGGCACCATCAAGTTCCAGACACCATGGGTCCTCAAGATATTCTCCTTATAGAGAAAGAGAATATGAAAGATATAGAAGAGAGAAAGAGAAAGATAGGCACAGGGACAGAGAATCAAGATACAGGGAATACAGATCTCGAAGCCCAAGTTACAGTAGTAGAAGTCGAAGTAGTAGGAGTCCATCTTGGCAAAGCCACAGAGGAAGAGATATGGAAAGATATGAGAGAGAACGGTATGAATATGAAAGAAGATTAGAATATGAAAGGAGACATAGCTCTTCTCGATATAGGGATTATAGAAGTTCAAGTCACTATGACCCTCGTGATGACAGGTCTCATAGATCACATAGTCGCAGCTACTATTCTCCAGGCAGAGAATCTCATAGTAGAAGTCGCACTAGAGAGCTGTCTCCAAGATCTAGACATGAGTCAATGTCTCGGAGGTCAATGAGTGAACGAGGATCAATGCCTCGGAAACCAATGACTGACCGTGAAAAGATTCTTGAGGAATATAGGTGAGTATTACAAAAAGCTCTGAAAACCTCTTAATCTTCAAAGTAAGGTCTGTTCAAAGTTCTTATTTAGCGCCCAAAATAGAGAGGCCATACATTAGAATTAAAAAATATATCTATGGGTCAGCAGTCAACAACTTTTTTGTTTTTTTCCTAACAGTATTTTTTCACTTAAAGGACCTGAATTAAGTTATTCATATTGCTTATGTAATTTTGTAAACCAACTAGATAATATTTTTTTGATAGTAACTTCTTTTATTTGATTCACCCACAGGTGAAAGGCAGGTTTCTTTACTTAGGAGGGCAGATAGAAATAACTCACAATAATATTTTATTTATTCTAACAACAAATGGTGCAACAAAGTGTTGATCTATCTATAAATTTACAGAAAGAATTATTGTAAGACATCTGACGATTTGATAGAGAAGATGGAGCAATGGTCAAAGGAGCACAATTCTGATGAAGAAGAGGTGATATATTATTAAATTATTATACTGTATGTTCATATAAAAAAACAACAATCCTTCTCATTTTGTAAGCTTAGTAGTAGCACTTTTGACAAGTTGATTTCCCGCAGGTTTCCAAAATGTGGTATCGAAGTTCCCCGGCTGAGTTGTACTATAAAGCAGGGGAAGACGGCTGCATGCAACAAACCAATAAACTAGAGAAACTGTGTGAGACAGCATTCAAAGTACTTATTGAGAGGGGGAGGAAAGCCAGGCCTGAAGTGGATGAACTGCCACCGCTGAAACCACCAAAGGCTAAGATGTGCAAGCATAGATGTGAGTGTACTTATTCGAACATTTTCATTCAATCATTCAAAAATACACAGCACCAATATACAAAGTATTTCTATTAATAACTAGCTTTTGCTCGCGGCTTCGCCCGCGTGTATTTCCCACGCGAACAGTGCTTTTTCCCGGGATGAAAGGTACCCTATGTCCTTCTCAGTACATCTAACTATGTGTATGCGAAATTTCAGGAAGATTGGTTCAGTAGATAAAGCAAGAAGAAGAAACAAACAAACTCACTTTCATGTTTATAATATAAGTTAGGATTAGGATAGTTTGGATTATCTAAATATTATGATATTAAAGTAAAATAAGGCCCACATTACTCTAATATTTAACAGCACAGCAGTTGTTAAATTACCTTTAATTAATAATAAAATAATATTGTTACTGGGCTAATTCAAATCATTTTTCATTTACACAGTGGAGGAAAGAAGTTCGTCATCATCTGAAAGTGACGAGTGTTTGGACGAGGATGGTCTGCAAGGCTACACTGACAGAATCATGTTGGAGCTGCAGCGTAAGCAAAGTCACCCCCGGAGGCTACACCCGGAGATGTGGTATGCATTTTATCTTCATTATTCGAGTATTGAAGTATTTTCGTAAAGATTTTTTTGGGAAACTTGTCAATAATCACTGAAATTGCATAAACCAATTTAACACGCAAATCTTTAATACTTATGTTGGCCAGTTGAATCTCGAGACTCATCGACTGCTTAAATTACAATTGTGAACTAGAAATTTATATTTCTTTATTCAACTCTTGAATACCTCAATAAATTTTGATGTGAACAAACCAGGTTCAATAATACCGGCGAGATGAACGGCGGCCCACTCTGCCGCTGCAGCGCTCGAGCGAGACGTCACGGCATGAGGCACGGCGTGTACGCGGGCGAGCAGACCTTCCCCAAGTGTGAGCCGCTGAGCAGCAACATGGACAAGCTGTATCATTACCGGTGAGATATCATCTGTGAGAACTGTGACGTCACGGCATGAGGCACGGCGTGTACGCGGGCGAGCAGACCTTCCCCAAGTGTGAGCCGCTGAGCAGCAACATGGACAAGCTGTATCATTACCGGTGAGATATCATCTGTGAGAACTGTGACGTCACGGCATGAGGCACGGCGTGTACGCGGGCGAGCAGACCTTCCCCAAGTGTGAGCCGCTGAGCAGCAACATGGACAAGCTGTATCATTACCGGTGAGATATCATCTGTGAGAACTGTGACGTCACGGCATGAGGCACGGCGTGTACGCGGGCGAGCAGACCTTCCCCAAGTGTGAGCCGCTGAGCAGCAACATGGACAAGCTGTATCATTACCGGTGAGATATCATCTGTGAGAACTGTGACGTCACGGCATGAGGCACGGCGTGTACGCGGGCGAGCAGACCTTCCCCAAGTGTGAGCCGCTGAGCAGCAACATGGACAAGCTGTATCATTACCGGTGAGATATCATCTGTGAGAACTGTGACGTCACGGCATGAGGCACGGCGTGTACGCGGGCGAGCAGACCTTCCCCAAGTGTGAGCCGCTGAGCAGCAACATGGACAAGCTGTATCATTACCGGTGAGATATCATCTGTGAGAACTGTGACGTCACGGCATGAGGCACGGCGTGTACGCGGGCGAGCAGACCTTCCCCAAGTGTGAGCCGCTGAGCAGCAACATGGACAAGCTGTATCATTACCGGTGAGATATCATCTGTGAGAACTGTGACGTCACGGCATGAGGCACGGCGTGTACGCGGGCGAGCAGACCTTCCCCAAGTGTGAGCCGCTGAGCAGCAACATGGACAAGCTGTATCATTACCGGTGAGATATCATCTGTGAGAACTGTGACGTCACGGCATGAGGCACGGCGTGTACGCGGGCGAGCAGACCTTCCCCAAGTGTGAGCCGCTGAGCAGCAACATGGACAAGCTGTATCATTACCGGTGAGATATCATCTGTGAGAACTGTGACGTCACGGCATGAGGCACGGCGTGTACGCGGGCGAGCAGACCTTCCCCAAGTGTGAGCCGCTGAGCAGCAACATGGACAAGCTGTATCATTACCGGTGAGATATCATCTGTGAGAACTGTGACGTCACGGCATGAGGCACGGCGTGTACGCGGGCGAGCAGACCTTCCCCAAGTGTGAGCCGCTGAGCAGCAACATGGACAAGCTGTATCATTACCGGTGAGATATCATCTGTGAGAACTGTGACGTCACGGCATGAGGCACGGCGTGTACGCGGGCGAGCAGACCTTCCCCAAGTGTGAGCCGCTGAGCAGCAACATGGACAAGCTGTATCATTACCGGTGAGATATCATCTGTGAGAACTGTGACGTCACGGCATGAGGCACGGCGTGTACGCGGGCGAGCAGACCTTCCCCAAGTGTGAGCCGCTGAGCAGCAACATGGACAAGCTGTATCATTACCGGTGAGATATCATCTGTGAGAACTGTGACGTCACGGCATGAGGCACGGCGTGTACGCGGGCGAGCAGACCTTCCCCAAGTGTGAGCCGCTGAGCAGCAACATGGACAAGCTGTATCATTACCGGTGAGATATCATCTGTGAGAACTGTGACGTCACGGCATGAGGCACGGCGTGTACGCGGGCGAGCAGACCTTCCCCAAGTGTGAGCCGCTGAGCAGCAACATGGACAAGCTGTATCATTACCGGTGAGATATCATCTGTGAGAACTGTGACGTCACGGCATGAGGCACGGCGTGTACGCGGGCGAGCAGACCTTCCCCAAGTGTGAGCCGCTGAGCAGCAACATGGACAAGCTGTATCATTACCGGTGAGATATCATCTGTGAGAACTGTGACGTCACGGCATGAGGCACGGCGTGTACGCGGGCGAGCAGACCTTCCCCAAGTGTGAGCCGCTGAGCAGCAACATGGACAAGCTGTATCATTACCGGTGAGATATCATCTGTGAGAACTGTGACGTCACGGCATGAGGCACGGCGTGTACGCGGGCGAGCAGACCTTCCCCAAGTGTGAGCCGCTGAGCAGCAACATGGACAAGCTGTATCATTACCGGTGAGATATCATCTGTGAGAACTGTGACGTCACGGCATGAGGCACGGCGTGTACGCGGGCGAGCAGACCTTCCCCAAGTGTGAGCCGCTGAGCAGCAACATGGACAAGCTGTATCATTACCGGTGAGATATCATCTGTGAGAACTGTGACGTCACGGCATGAGGCACGGCGTGTACGCGGGCGAGCAGACCTTCCCCAAGTGTGAGCCGCTGAGCAGCAACATGGACAAGCTGTATCATTACCGGTGAGATATCATCTGTGAGAACTGTGACGTCACGGCATGAGGCACGGCGTGTACGCGGGCGAGCAGACCTTCCCCAAGTGTGAGCCGCTGAGCAGCAACATGGACAAGCTGTATCATTACCGGTGAGATATCATCTGTGAGAACTGTGACGTCACGGCATGAGGCACGGCGTGTACGCGGGCGAGCAGACCTTCCCCAAGTGTGAGCCGCTGAGCAGCAACATGGACAAGCTGTATCATTACCGGTGAGATATCATCTGTGAGAACTGTGACGTCACGGCATGAGGCACGGCGTGTACGCGGGCGAGCAGACCTTCCCCAAGTGTGAGCCGCTGAGCAGCAACATGGACAAGCTGTATCATTACCGGTGAGATATCATCTGTGAGAACTGTGACGTCACGGCATGAGGCACGGCGTGTACGCGGGCGAGCAGACCTTCCCCAAGTGTGAGCCGCTGAGCAGCAACATGGACAAGCTGTATCATTACCGGTGAGATATCATCTGTGAGAACTGTGACGTCACGGCATGAGGCACGGCGTGTACGCGGGCGAGCAGACCTTCCCCAAGTGTGAGCCGCTGAGCAGCAACATGGACAAGCTGTATCATTACCGGTGAGATATCATCTGTGAGAACTGTGACGTCACGGCATGAGGCACGGCGTGTACGCGGGCGAGCAGACCTTCCCCAAGTGTGAGCCGCTGAGCAGCAACATGGACAAGCTGTATCATTACCGGTGAGATATCATCTGTGAGAACTGTGACGTCACGGCATGAGGCACGGCGTGTACGCGGGCGAGCAGACCTTCCCCAAGTGTGAGCCGCTGAGCAGCAACATGGACAAGCTGTATCATTACCGGTGAGATATCATCTGTGAGAACTGTGACGTCACGGCATGAGGCACGGCGTGTACGCGGGCGAGCAGACCTTCCCCAAGTGTGAGCCGCTGAGCAGCAACATGGACAAGCTGTATCATTACCGGTGAGATATCATCTGTGAGAACTGTGACGTCACGGCATGAGGCACGGCGTGTACGCGGGCGAGCAGACCTTCCCCAAGTGTGAGCCGCTGAGCAGCAACATGGACAAGCTGTATCATTACCGGTGAGATATCATCTGTGAGAACTGTGACGTCACGGCATGAGGCACGGCGTGTACGCGGGCGAGCAGACCTTCCCCAAGTGTGAGCCGCTGAGCAGCAACATGGACAAGCTGTATCATTACCGGTGAGATATCATCTGTGAGAACTGTGACGTCACGGCATGAGGCACGGCGTGTACGCGGGCGAGCAGACCTTCCCCAAGTGTGAGCCGCTGAGCAGCAACATGGACAAGCTGTATCATTACCGGTGAGATATCATCTGTGAGAACTGTGACGTCACGGCATGAGGCACGGCGTGTACGCGGGCGAGCAGACCTTCCCCAAGTGTGAGCCGCTGAGCAGCAACATGGACAAGCTGTATCATTACCGGTGAGATATCATCTGTGAGAACTGTGACGTCACGGCATGAGGCACGGCGTGTACGCGGGCGAGCAGACCTTCCCCAAGTGTGAGCCGCTGAGCAGCAACATGGACAAGCTGTATCATTACCGGTGAGATATCATCTGTGAGAACTGTGACGTCACGGCATGAGGCACGGCGTGTACGCGGGCGAGCAGACCTTCCCCAAGTGTGAGCCGCTGAGCAGCAACATGGACAAGCTGTATCATTACCGGTGAGATATCATCTGTGAGAACTGTGACGTCACGGCATGAGGCACGGCGTGTACGCGGGCGAGCAGACCTTCCCCAAGTGTGAGCCGCTGAGCAGCAACATGGACAAGCTGTATCATTACCGGTGAGATATCATCTGTGAGAACTGTGACGTCACGGCATGAGGCACGGCGTGTACGCGGGCGAGCAGACCTTCCCCAAGTGTGAGCCGCTGAGCAGCAACATGGACAAGCTGTATCATTACCGGTGAGATATCATCTGTGAGAACTGTGACGTCACGGCATGAGGCACGGCGTGTACGCGGGCGAGCAGACCTTCCCCAAGTGTGAGCCGCTGAGCAGCAACATGGACAAGCTGTATCATTACCGGTGAGATATCATCTGTGAGAACTGTGACGTCACGGCATGAGGCACGGCGTGTACGCGGGCGAGCAGACCTTCCCCAAGTGTGAGCCGCTGAGCAGCAACATGGACAAGCTGTATCATTACCGGTGAGATATCATCTGTGAGAACTGTGACGTCACGGCATGAGGCACGGCGTGTACGCGGGCGAGCAGACCTTCCCCAAGTGTGAGCCGCTGAGCAGCAACATGGACAAGCTGTATCATTACCGGTGAGATATCATCTGTGAGAACTGTGACGTCACGGCATGAGGCACGGCGTGTACGCGGGCGAGCAGACCTTCCCCAAGTGTGAGCCGCTGAGCAGCAACATGGACAAGCTGTATCATTACCGGTGAGATATCATCTGTGAGAACTGTGACGTCACGGCATGAGGCACGGCGTGTACGCGGGCGAGCAGACCTTCCCCAAGTGTGAGCCGCTGAGCAGCAACATGGACAAGCTGTATCATTACCGGTGAGATATCATCTGTGAGAACTGTGACGTCACGGCATGAGGCACGGCGTGTACGCGGGCGAGCAGACCTTCCCCAAGTGTGAGCCGCTGAGCAGCAACATGGACAAGCTGTATCATTACCGGTGAGATATCATCTGTGAGAACTGTGACGTCACGGCATGAGGCACGGCGTGTACGCGGGCGAGCAGACCTTCCCCAAGTGTGAGCCGCTGAGCAGCAACATGGACAAGCTGTATCATTACCGGTGAGATATCATCTGTGAGAACTGTGACGTCACGGCATGAGGCACGGCGTGTACGCGGGCGAGCAGACCTTCCCCAAGTGTGAGCCGCTGAGCAGCAACATGGACAAGCTGTATCATTACCGGTGAGATATCATCTGTGAGAACTGTGACGTCACGGCATGAGGCACGGCGTGTACGCGGGCGAGCAGACCTTCCCCAAGTGTGAGCCGCTGAGCAGCAACATGGACAAGCTGTATCATTACCGGTGAGATATCATCTGTGAGAACTGTGACGTCACGGCATGAGGCACGGCGTGTACGCGGGCGAGCAGACCTTCCCCAAGTGTGAGCCGCTGAGCAGCAACATGGACAAGCTGTATCATTACCGGTGAGATATCATCTGTGAGAACTGTGACGTCACGGCATGAGGCACGGCGTGTACGCGGGCGAGCAGACCTTCCCCAAGTGTGAGCCGCTGAGCAGCAACATGGACAAGCTGTATCATTACCGGTGAGATATCATCTGTGAGAACTGTGACGTCACGGCATGAGGCACGGCGTGTACGCGGGCGAGCAGACCTTCCCCAAGTGTGAGCCGCTGAGCAGCAACATGGACAAGCTGTATCATTACCGGTGAGATATCATCTGTGAGAACTGTGACGTCACGGCATGAGGCACGGCGTGTACGCGGGCGAGCAGACCTTCCCCAAGTGTGAGCCGCTGAGCAGCAACATGGACAAGCTGTATCATTACCGGTGAGATATCATCTGTGAGAACTGTGACGTCACGAAAATACCTAAAATAAAAATTATTGTAAAATAACGTGGACCTCAACTAGAAAAGAACAGATGATCTTTAAATTTGTCCATTTGATATAGATCGACAGACGTAACCCGTTACTTGTTACAATATTGACAGACAACATATTTGCTCTTTCTCAGTACAGTTATTAGCATCATAAATTATGTTTTCTTTTATCAAGAGTAGTAGGCAAACGAGCATCGAGTGATCGACCTAGCAATAGTGTTTTAATATGTATTTGTAATTTTTTATATTAAATACTGTATTCTGTGTGACTTTTGATGTGAATAAACGTTTTATCTGTCTATCAATACTTTGTTTCAGAATCACAGTATCGCCGCCGACGAATTTCCTCATAAAATCGCCGACGATCATAGCTCACGACGAGCACGAGTTCCTATTCTCTGGTTTCTCGATGTTTTCACACTACAAGCTGGCGAAGCTTCCTACGTGCAAGGTCATAAGGTTCAATATCGAGTACACGATATTGTATGTGGAGGAGCCGGCGCCGCAAAACTTTACTATAAAAGAACTGGATATGTTTGGTAAGGGTTTCCTCCTCTTTTAGTCGTATTCCTCATGACTGAGGGTCGTGGTCATTATATGGAATGAAACACACACAACGACTATCTTGGCAATGATAATGGAGTTGTTTGCCATAGCCTATGATTAAGATTGTAAGGGTTTAAGATTTATGGAAGTAACTAGCTGCCCCCCGGGTTGGCACCGGTTGGAATTTCGGGATAAAAAGTACCCTATGTGCTGGGTCTATTCTACCCGTGTATTAAAATTCCTCGAAATTCGCCCAGTAGTTTTTACATTAAAGAAGTAACAAACATCCGTCTATTCTCATTCCCGTTTATGATAAACAGTAATCAGGTGGTCGCCACTCCAAAGGAAAAAACTGATCTATGAAACGGGGTAGCGTTTTGATGGCCGACAATTTCCATCTCATTCACACCTGCAGTTCCTTGCATAATCTCTATCGGTACCTCCGTTTTGACATTTGTGTCGAACACTTTTTTTTATCGGAGTCTCGTCTCTTGAAAAGTAGGTAGTGATTACATTCTCTTTGACAGTAATAACCTTAACCTTAACCTTTAAGTAAGGTAAGACTTTTTGAGTTTGGACATGTTAACATTTAAACTCAGTTTATTCTTACTTGTCCTATTATGTAAACAATCTTCTGACGACCTCCGTGGCGCAGTGGTAAAAGACCTTGCCTCTGAACCAGGGGGTCCCGGGTTCGATCCCCGGTCAGGTCAAGATGGAAAATGATCTTTTTCAGATTGACCTGGGTCTTGGATGTTTATCTATATATGTATTTGTTATAAAATATAGTATCGTTGAGTTAGTATCCCATAACACAAGTCTCGAACTTACTTTGGGGCTAGCTCAATCTGTGTGATTTGTCCGTATTATTTATCTTCATAGTACTTAATGTTGAATTTCGTTGAAATTAAATCAAATATTAAAAAGTTCAAACCACGAAGTAGGTAAAGAGAGGAGGTGCGCATAGGCATTTTACATATGAAAGACAGTGTCCGCATTGGGAGGGGAGCGGGGGATGTATACTTCCCGTAGACATATTTTATCTTACTGTATAGCCACCTATTGGGCAGTAGCAGAATTATTACTCACTAGATGGCTGTACTGACAGGCGCGTATCCACCGCTGTGGGAATAATTACGTAAAAAATACTTACGAGTGAAAATATATACTTTTATCGCGTGATTCCTTGTTGTGTGTGTTACTTTTACACCCCACAATACAGCACTTCATTGTTAATGAGCACAATCTAAAATTTCGCGTAACTTCGACACATCTGCGGCACGTGTTGACACTGTGAAGTGAACACCGCGAATGCGACAATATAGTGACGTCTGGTGGCAAATAGTTAGAAGCCTGTTGGTCGACTGGGGACAGGTCTACTAGCTTATGACCAGCTCTTCTTTATATCTACTCTGTGGTTCAAACCTAAACATTCTAAAGTAATACATTTATTAACCACGAAAATAATTTTCTAAAAAGTCTATTTTAATTTATATTGTTGTTAAATCATAAAAATACATGTTAAGATTGTTTATATAATAGGACAAGTAGGAAAAAACGGAGTTTAGATATTTTGTCAAAGGTCATCTTTATCAATTTACCATTTATAATGACGAGATTGCCTGCCAAGCGTGGCGATTACGGCAAAACCCCCCATGGATAAAATCCTTGGGGGAGTCCTTTGTCCAGCAGTGGACGTCTTTAGGCTGAGAGAGAGAGAGAGAGAATGACGAGATTAGACCATTTTTGATGTAAAATCGACTCGAATTCCGTGATGGATTTTTTTTTACACGACTGACCAAAAAAGGAGTTTCATGTTTTCAGGGTTCATGTATGTAAGTTTCTTTATTCCACCATAAGTCTTGAAAGGCTGAACAGATTTTGATGTGAGAGGTATTGTTAGATTCCTTGCATTCCTCCGAATGACATAGGCTATGTAAGTTGTCAATCGTGTTTTTTATCACTATCACTATCACTATCATCACTATCACTATCACTATCATCACTATCACTATCACTTCACTTCACTACATCATCACTACATAGTATAAAACAAAGTCGCTTTCTCTGTCCCTATGTCCCTTTGTATGCTTAAATCTTTGAAACTACGCAACGGATTTTGATGCGGTTTTTTTTAATAGATAGAGTGATTCAAGAGGAAGGTTTATATGTATAATTCACGCGGGCGAAGTCGCGGGCAAAAGCTAGTTTTTTAATAACACAGGCCTACAAATTTTAGGTCATGAATTCCCCTTTTCAGTTTAATAACTGATATTGACTAAGTTTGATACGCTGATTACAAATATGTAATCAGTTTTTCTTCATCACGTCCAGATTTTTAGTTATTGACCATGAACCAAAATTGCAATAAAATACATTTTTTTACAATAAAAAAATATTTATTAAAAAATACTTAGTTATGATAATAAATTTTTGTACAATATAAATTAATTAATAAGTTGCTTAATTCGTAAACACGTTAATCATCCTTGTGAAACCTTGTTCTTTTTTCTCCGAAGCTTCTGTTTTGTGATTTTCTCTTAAATTTCCGGTTTGGCTCATCTCGCTTCAAAAGCCAACAGTAGTCCGCTAACATATTAGGATTCCATCTTCCCTGATACCTCTTTTCCATGTCCTTCAAGTCCTGATGAAATCTTTCACCCTGTTCTTCGCTAACGGCTCCTAAATTTTCCGGAAAATAGTCAATGTGCGAATTCAGGAAGTGAAGCTTAATGGTCATAGAACAGCCCATCAAGCCAAAATTTGTTATCATTTTGGCCACAATGTAAGTCCAAATATACATGTTCTGTCCTTTTGACCACTTGCGAAGCTCTCGAACACATGTAGTACAAACTTTATGAGGTGTCCAAGGTTTGTCCTGGTTGCTGATGGTAAGTCCAAAATACATGAAGTAAACATTCTTCACAAAGTCTGTTATGCTTGCTCGTTGTTTTACCGTCACAAATTTCCCACAAATATAACAAAAACTATCGGGAGAATTCAAACAATTACGTGATGACATTTTTAAGTTTGCGTTGTCCAGTGCACAAAGAAACTGTGATTTTTCTAAAATGGTGTGGGTATTTATACCAAAAATAATATAATTATAATTAACTACGTGTACCCTCTTCTACGAATTGACATAAAATTGTACATAACAATATAGTTATATCTGTATTTAATACGCTCATTACTTAACGAGGCTAAAATCACCCCTTTTCAGCGCAATAAAGACATATTTCTTATACTAATTATGAAGTGATTAGCAAATTATGAATCATGATTATATTCATCATATTAATAGATTTATTTAATGCAGTAGCAATTTGATAAAACTCGTTTAATATTTTTCTATCAATTTTTAAAGGGAGCTCTCCGGCCAATTTTGAACAAAATCTAAAACTATAAATAAGATAAAAGTCTGACGTGAAGGATTTTTTTTACTATTTTTCTCGTAATCAGCGTGTCAAAATCTATCGAAAACGTTACTCAGAAATGAAAAGGGAAAACCATTGTAGGCCTGTGTAATTAGCTTGTTTGTTTTAGAGGAGTATTTATTCTACGAGCTACTGGAACTGGTTGACTTGGATCTTGGCAAGGCCACAGACACTACATGCTCTCAATTCCACTTCATGCCGAGGTTCGTGCGGTACTTGCCCGAAGGTGGGTGCGAGGTCAGTGGCATTTTTTTATTGATTACAATAATAAATCAACACTTTATTGCATTATTTACAGAATGAATAGAACATACAAAATTGACAATTGACAAACAAAGTAAATACATAAATGAGCGCAAAGGCGGGCAAATGCAATTTCTTCCAGCCAACCGAGGTGGAACGAGATGTAAGTGAAAAGAGTAGGGTGCAGTAAACATAAATAGTAATCAGATAATTAATGAAGAATAAAATAAACATTGATAAATAAAATATACACATTAAATCAGAATACAATGCTAGAAGATGGCCCTTCTGACTTCCGACATCATAATTAGATCAGATATCATATTTCAGTCAGCAAGAATTTTACAATTTGACGGTTTGTCTCAGATAAATTATGAAATCAAAAAATATGCGTTACATTGTAAACAGAACAGTTCATATTTTTTGACAATTTAACCGTGTCGCGAGATAGATTTTTAACTGACGGTTTTTACAATCTCACGGTAATACTATACGTACAGTTTATGCACTCAAATAGTTCGCGCGGTGGCTTTACAAGGCGCTTTGATGAGCCGCCGCCGCGCAAACAATTTGAGCGAAACCATATATGTGTCAATCCACGGGAAAAGGTACCTTATGGTCGCTGGCGCTTAAGTCGTTTAGAAAAAGTTATCATACAAGTTTACTTAGCTTATGATATGGACAATGTCGTAATTGCCAACGACCTTACCTTTACCCGTGGCACAGAATTAATATAAGTACTACGTACAGAAAGGAAACTCCCTGCCCCTCCCGCAATATGGCACCCCCCCCGCACCTCCCGCACCTCCCGCACTTCCCCATTCTTGTGTGTACTGACGTGTTCACGGATATACAGATTCATTTGTAGTAGTATAGTAGGTACAATCCCCGGCACATAAGTTGACCTATGCGCAGTACGACGTTTTCAGGTATCAAGGGAGGTGTGGTATGAGGTGCGACGTGTAAAACTATCCGTAACCATAGCAACGTAGCGACGCTATCCTTCCGCGCATGCGCGCAGTAGCTTCCTCCCTCCGCGCGCGTTCACACGCTCCCCGTTGTCTTGAAATACAATCGCGCACAGTCGTAAGTTAATATAAAAGTTTTCGTTTTGGGAGTGGAGCAGTTTGTTGGAAGAAACATGCCTCGTCCACAACCAACTATGAAAAGACAAGCGAGAAAGATAGTATTTGACGTCTATAATAATTTTTTGAAAGAAAATAATATAACGCTTTCGCAAAATAAAACAGCAGAAGCGACTAAAATGTCAATATCCACCGTCAAGAGGATTATAAAAGAAAGTAAAAAATCCGATTTTTTTTTAATTTCGAATAAATCTTTATTTTAAAAAATGTGAATTTTAAATTTCGCGGGTGACCGCGCAAAATCCTTAATAACACTTTTGTCTGTAATTATACCTGCGCCGACGACAGCCATTTTGGTTCAACTTACGTGCCGGGGATTGTACAATTTTTGATTTTTTGATTGATTGCGATTGATTGCGATTGTATATTTGACGCGCCGCCGTTTCTATGAAGCTCCCGCCCTGTGCCCGTGGATTGACACATATAAGTATTTATAATTTTTAGGTGTTGTCAATGTGCGAGGTACTGAAATACCTAATAGACGAGAGTGGGCCGCTGATCCCGGCCGAGACGCTGCCCGCAGTGCACAGCATGGACCACTATACGTGGCAGAAGTTTGTGGACCGGATCAAAGGTGATTGTAACATTTTGTTATTGTAACAAGCTTACTTGTCTTGTTATCTTACACACCCGTATTCACAAACGTCACTTGGAAGGTTCATAGTGCCAGTCAGCTCACAGGGACTCAAAAACCTATTCATAAACGATACTTAAGGGGCAAACGTAACTGTGCGTCCATTTTAATGAACGCACACGTAAGTAGCTCGCTAGCTATTTTATGCTGCGCACAGGGCCCATATGGTGCCCATCTTGCAATAAAAGAAGGTTTGTTTCCGAGGTTGGTATTGATTTTTATAACAAAAGAATACTCGAAAAAAGGCTAGATATCAGTATAAAAATGACGACTTTTTCATTCGAACACTTTGACATAAGCATATATTGAAAAATGAAATGTCAGTCAGCGAAGTGAAGTACGTAAGATAAACGAACCAATCACAGAGCTCTAATTTTATTTTTATTTTTTTATTTTTTATTTTATTTATTGACGCACTGAAATATGCCTCACTTCGCATTGCATTCCTTATCGAGTTACGCAAGTATTGTTTGTGAATACGGGTGTTAGGTTCTAAGCCGTGTATTAAGACGAACCCGCGCCAGATTTTGATTTAAGACTTTCAGCATACAATTTCATTCGATAGTTTTTGCGTGATGCACGCATGCAGCCAACATGTATTTTTGTTAGTTTTTGACTATTTGTATGCTTATACAATCAGACAAAAATTAAAAAAAAATCATTTTGGCTTTTATTGTCCTAATTTGTATTTATATTTATATTTAGACAAAATCTTCCGAGTTGACCAAACAAGGCACATCTGTACCATCTTTCCTCGAACATTTTGAAGAGCCATTTACATAATGAGGGCTATAGCGTTCAAATATTTCACCAGATGTCAGCACTTACGAGTAAGGATAGACACCTGTCAGATGGTACAACGCTGTCAATGTCAAATTCAAATGACAATATTGTACCATTGTCATGACCATACCCGCCAGTAGCGCGAACTATATAATGAGCGTAAATAAGATAGGGTAGTTGTGCCCGGTGCTACGCGGACGTATTTACGGATTGCTGAGAGAAATAAATTAAAATTAAATAGTTACGGAACGAAAATCTTATATGACGGAGACGAAGTGCAGCGGCTGCGATGCCGCAATCTACGACATTCTATACTTGGAGTGCTCTCAGGAGAAATGCAAGAAGTTATACCACTCGAAGTGTTTGGCTATAACACCGCAGGCCTTCCAAGAGTTTTCTCAAGTGTGTGTGCTCTAATCCGAAGCGAGGAAATACTGATACTCCAGTTCGCGGGATTGTGATGAACAAGACTTTTACGCCGAGTAGTTACATCAACACCGAGCGCGGGAATCGGTTACACTGCGATACGTCAGTGCTGGACACCGATAGCAAGGTATTGGAGGAAGTACGCGAGTTACGAGCAGTGATGGAACGCCGTATGGATAAGCAAACAAGCATGTATGATCAATTGATGGATAAATATTGTAAAACAGATATGGAATTGCATGAACTTCGTAAGGAGATGTCGGTGGTGTGTAAAAAAGTTGACAGGATTGCATTGTTAGAAGAGGAAAATAAAATACTTAAGCTAAGAAACGAGTATCTAGAAAAATGCCTGAATGAAAATAACTCTAATTATAATAGATCGGATTCTCCACCATCTACGGCAAACAAGGTACCGTTATCATTATAATTCGCTAAGGCGGCCTCACAAAAACAGAAGGGGGTAGTAGCCACATCTACAAGACCGTGTGTGGCCACAAAACTAGCGGAAGTACCTGCAGTGCAACCGACAGCAACAGTTGCAAAGAACACAACAACTTTGCTCTCCCGTAAAGATCACTATATCCGAAGAAGCACAGGTAGATAATGAAAGCGGATGGATAGAGGTGAAGAAGAAGAAAAATAGGTATCCCGGCAAGGAAGTACAAAAGGGAGGAAGTACTAGTCCAGTAGATATACAAGGGACGGAACGTAAAAAATATTTACATGTATGGCGGCTGAAAAAGGAAACGGAAGTAGAAGCTTTAGAGAAGCATGTGAAGAACATCTGTGGGGTGGCAACTCCGTGTAAAATTGAAAAAATTAAACATAAAACAGAACGTGATTATGCGTCTTTCATGATTGGGGTACCAGAGAGCAAGTATGAAGAATTGAGCCGGGCAGAAGTATGGCCGGTAAACGTAGCATTCTGCGAGTGGGTGTGGTTTCGAAAACAACACCACAAAATATAACAACGGACGAACTGCACATAAAAATGTCAGAAAACAGATTGATATTATTTATACAAAATGTGAGAGGACTTCGAACAAAATTAAAAGAATTCTTTAGTAGTGTGGCATCATCAAACGCTGACTTATTCGCAATAACGGAAACTGGTTGTTATAATTCAATTAAAGATTCGGAACTAATCCCGCCAGGATATAACATATTACGCTGCGATCGCACGGATGGCCGGAAGCAGGGCGGCGCGTTTCTCGTGGCCACACAACGATTCGAGCTGCAACGAGTACCTATCCCCGGCGACGTAAACATTGACGACCGCTCGTTCGAGTTAGTTTGTGCGAAACTATACCTACGTGACAGATATTTATTCTTGTGTTGTGTTGTTTATATTCCGCCGCACGGCATAGAAAATGAATATTTAATATTATTTAGAATATTAGAACAAATTAGTGTTAAATATGGTAAATTGTTAATACTGGGTGATTCAATCTGTACTCTTGTTCAGATAGTATACGAGATTATTATGAGTGTTTCTTAACCTATTGTGGATTCACACAGAATAATAATATAGTCAATTGTAATAACCGTAAGTTGGATTTGGTGTTAAGTTCGTTGGATGAGTGTGTATGCGTGAGTGCCGCGGCCGAGTCGATGGTGTTGACGGTGGATGCTCAGCACCCGCCGCTCGAGGTAGCTGTGTCCTGGACCGGCAGGGGGCGGCCAGACCGACTGAGTACCAATGAAGAATATATTATTAATCAATGGAATTTTAATAAAGCGGACTTTTCGTCATTATATTCTTTAATGGCACAAATAGACTGGGCTCCCATTTACGGTATGGAGAATGTTAACGAATGTGTAAGATTTTTTTATGACAAATTATATTCAGTGGTTAACCAATGTGTTCCAAAGAAAAAGCGAAGCGGGAACATCTATAAGTATAGGTACCCCGAATGGTATAACGTAGAAATAATTAATGAAATAAAACATAAGGCGGTCCTGCATAAACGGTACAAGGCTAGCAAATCACCACACGACTACGACGCGTTTTCTACCTGTCGAGCAAAGGTTAAGCGTATGATTATTCTGGCGGAAAAACATTACCAGGAGGGAGTCCAGAAACATTTGTCGGAAGATCCCAAAGCATTCTGGAATTATATTAGGTCGAAAAGGGGTAATGTAAGTTCACAAAAAATATTGAAAAACGGATTCGAGAAGTACTAGTAGGAGACCAATGTACTAAAGAGTTTGCGGATTATTTCCATTCGGTCTATAGTTCGGATAGGGCTGAACTAAACGTGGCGGCGGCGGCGGTTACCGAGACTGGGCGAGCAAATCCAGCAGCGCGAGTACATCTGCAGAAGCTGCAGTTGGACGATGTGCTGCGCGCGCTCACCAGACTGAAACCGAAACGCTCAGCCGGGCCCGACGGTATACCCACCTATGTATATAAGGACTGTAGAATAGTACTGGCAGAGCCCCTTTTGCACATCTACAACCTAAGCTTAAAATATGCAGTTTTTCCGGAGGAGTGGAAAACATCTCGGGTAGTACCGGTTCCCAAGGGTGGAAAAGGGCAGAGTGTGGAGGAGTTTCGTCCAGTAGCAGTTTTATCGACGCCAGCGAAAGTTTTTGAATCGGCAATACAAGAAAGCTTGTTTAACCAGATACAAGCTCAATTAGCAGATGCACAGCATGGATTTCGCCCTGGACGTAGCACCACAAGCAACCTGCTCAACTACATGCAGGAACTGGTACCGGTAGTAGACAGCGGAGGACAAATGGACGCAGCTTACTTCGACTATCGAAAAGCATTTGATGTGGTCGATAATGACATATTGCTGGGGAAGCTAGCCGCCGTAGGTTGCACTCCCCATTTGCTTACCTTCTTTGCGGACTATATGAGAGATAGGAAACAGTATGTGGACTATTCTGGACATCGATCTGAACCATATTTTGTCTATTCAGGGGTAAGTCAGGGCAGTAATTTAGGTCCCCTCGAGTTTCTAGTAATGATAAATGACCTAGTTGATGTGGTAGTAGATGCATCATGCTTGTTATTTGCGGATGATCTGAAACTGTTCCTCCCAATAAAAGCAGCTGCAGAATGTAAGCGCCTACAGGATGATATTGACAGGGTGGTAGCATGGAGCAATGAAAACAAGCTGGAGTTCAATGTTTCGAAATGTCAGACTATTTCATTTACAAAAGTGCGTAATCCTATCCAGTACAGCTATAAGATCGGTGATACATCATTAGCAAGGGTCTCGGAAGTAAAAGACTTGGGAGTTCGAATGACATCACAGCTAGGTTTCCAAGAGCACATACTTCACATTTGCAAAATAGCGTTTAGAAATTTGGGTTTTATTCTACGCAGGGCGGCTGGTTTTACAGATATGCATGTGATTAAAACACTATATAATGCACTAGTTAGGAGTCATCTCGAATGCAATTCACAGGTTTGGAATCCGCACGAGGTGAAATATAGCCTTGTATTGGAAAAGATACAGAACAAGTTCGTTAGGTATTTATACTGGAGACAATATGGAGTGTATCCTTTGTACCCTCTGATGTATCCCACCTTGTTTGTGTTAGGTATGGTGGGGTATTGTGAGCTACGCGTGAGAAGGGAGCTTAGCATGGTGGCATACATTTTTAAATTAATTCGCGGTGTAGTTCACAACATGGATATGCTTAAATTAGTGCAATTCTGCGTTCCTAATAGATACGTGGAGCGTCGAAGGCAGCCTCGCCTTTTGGAGGTACCTCTCGGACGTACTAACTTGGTGAACAAGTCTCCGCTGGCACGCGCGATACGCACTCTGAATTTGATCGCGGATAGGATAGATATCTTCCAGTGTACTCAGTGTGAATTTACAAAGGTTGCTATTTATGTAATAAGTTATATTGTAAATAATTGATATACCTACATATGTGCTTTTCTATTGCATTGGCTAAAGCTGTAAAAATAGAATAAGTTTGGAAATAAATAAATAAATAAAAGATGATAACCCTCATTCCCCAGGCATGATAGTGACGTACCCGGGAAGGAAACCGTGCTCAGTGCGCGTGGACCAGCTGGACCGTAGCCCGCCCGCGGACGCCAAGAACAAGAAGACGCCGCAGGGCTACTACCCAGAGATCGTGCACTTCGGCATCCGCCCGCCGCAGCTCAGCTACGCTGGCAACCCTGAGTGAGTATATAGCATGTACAGGGTGATGTGTTATCGAAAGGACTTAGGTATTTAGCGAGGGTGTGTGGTATTCGATTCCCGATCCAACAAGCGAAATATACCCAGAGATCGGGCACTTCGGCAACCCTGAGTGAGTACTATAGGATGTACAGGTATCGGCAGGGAACAAGACCCAATATGGCGTCGTCTGCGCATGTAAGACTCGCGGGGGAATGCGCGGGGAAGCGCGGGTGCACGCTACCATTCATTTCCGTTTCCCCCGCAAACCGCACCTCCAAGGACATTTATTTTTCGTTTCTGTGCAGTCTTGTTTCATGCCGAATGCTGTACAAGGTGATGTGTTATCGGAAGGACTTATTTATTTACGTGATTTGTCCATAAAAATGCCATATAACATACCATTAAAGGCTCCGACACTGATGACGGGACACATTTTATACGTCAAAGTCATTGACACGCGCAAATCAGTTGGGACCCAAGGGCATACTGTAGGCGATGGAAGGTAAGTGCGAATGAAAAACGGTAGATATTTTGGAAAATTCAAAAGGAAGCCAGTTATAGGACGCGGCAGCGGACGCGCACGCGTGCGCGAGCGCGGGCTGTACGGGCGAGACTGAATAGGGTGCGGCGGTGACGCCAGCGCCTCGGCTAAACTCGGGAAACTTCGTCGTCGTACGAGCGAAAGAGACAGCAAACCGAACGGAAAGGAATGGAACTATTCGCTTAACCGACGACGTATAAGAGGTTCCTTTGAATATGTATAATTAAGAAAATAAAACAAATCGATACATTACAGGTGAGTACAACAGGTAAGTACATACTTTCTAATATTTATCTTATACATATTTATTAACCAATACACATTATATTTTCAGGTTGAAACTACAAGAATAATGAACAGCTGATAGCTACATCAAGGTAAGTGAACTTATGTAAGTATACACATTTATATATTTCTTTTTTTTTTTCTAATAACTATATTTATTTTGCAGGTACAGCCGAGCGGACCATTTATTTAGACGCATCGACAACATCCTCCCCACAGTGTCGTCATCACGACACTCATTTCTCAGGAGTAGCGCTACCCGAGCAGCAGGACGCTTCAATACACTTGACTTAGTTCTAACGTCTAGAGTCCGGACTCGGCCATCAGCTCCGGGATACACTTTATCTACAATACCTTTGAGCCATACATTTCTCGGTGACGCCGGGTCTGCTATAACTACAAGGTCTCCTACCCCTAGTTGTGTGCCTTCTCCTACCCATTTGGTTCTGGGGGCTAGTGTAGGTAAAACCTCTTTCATCCATCTGGACCAGAATAAATCAGCTAGGCGCTGGGCGATGCGCCACTGTTTTCGAAGATAAAGGTCACTGTCATCAAAAACGCCAGCTTGCGGTAAGTTAGAAGACGATCCTATTAAAAAATGGTTAGGCGTAAGCGCCTCTGGGTCACGTGGATCCACCGAGACGTGAGTGATAGGTCGACTATTTATCATATTTTCTACCTCACACATAAATGTATACAATGTCTCCTCTCTAGGAGCGCGCTCTTTGAGTACGACTTTCAGGGCGGTCTTGACACTTCTAATTAGCCTTTCCCACGCCCCGGCCATGTGTGGACTAGCTGGAGGTAAGAACTTCCATCTTACTCCCTTGTTTGTAGTCTCTGTTACAAGGACATCGTTCTTTAACACCTCCTGGTACGCTCGCTTTAGCTCCGTGTCAGCTCCACGTAGATTGGTACCGTTGTCCGAGAACAAAGTATGTGGCCAGCCTCGGCGAGCGGCCATTCGGCGCAAAGACATTATGAGTGAGTCCGTTGTAAGGGAGGAAACTAACTCGATGTGCACGGCGCGCACAGTGAGGCATGTGAATAGAACGCCGTACCTATGCACTCTCTGCCTACCTACAGCTATATCTATCGGTCCGAATAGGTCCAGTCCACACATAGTGAAAGGCCTCTGATGGTGAGTCAATCTACAATCAGGTAAATCACCCATCCGTGGGGGTGAAGGTAAGGCTCTTCTAAAACGACAGACTAGACACTGTTTTGCCACGGTTCTAACCGTGGGTCTCAATTTAAGTATCCAGTATTTCTGGCGCAATTCATTGACTACCATTTCGTTAGAGGAATGCGCTGCGTTAATATGATAATGCATTACTATAAGTCGCGCTAAATAGTTTTTACCATCTAATATTATTGGACTCTTTGTCATCTGACTTACATCTTTTATATTCCCAATACGACTTCCTACACGTAACAAGTTATTTTCGTCTATTATAGGGGTAAGTGTACGCAGACGACTATCATGTTTTATTTCTACTTTAGATTCTAAACTATCTATTTCGATTTGAAACGATTCATATTGTGAGTGGCGAAGCAAAAATATCTCCGCTCTGCGCATTAACTCATCATTGACACAATTGATTGAACCTTTTCTACATTTTTCAATAAATAACAATACGGTCGCAGTGGTACGAAGCAACCTCAACCAGCTGGAGAACCGAGTCGGTTCCGGAACAGGTAACTCACATATTTTAATTTCTTTGTTTACAACATTTACACTTTCTAATATTTCATCTGAAATTTCTTTTATTACAGGATGCTGCGGCCAGCTACTACGAGGTTGGTGCAAGAAAGAAGGTCCTGTGAACCACTGCGAGTCGCTACTCAAAATATAATCTGAATTTTTCGTTCCTATATCGGCTATATTTAAGGCTGTAGGTACATAATGCCATTGTTTAGACGTACTACATTCATCTATTTGTCCTAATCTATTAGCTATGAATATTTTATACGACCTACTGTGATTACTTATCCAGTATAAAACAACTGTGGAATCCGTCCAGTAGTAAACTGAGTCGGGGCGCAATCGGTGTTCTTTTAGAATACTGCTCGCCAACCTACAAGCCAACACTGCGCCTTGCAACTCAAGGCGTGGTACTGAGATCGGTTTGACGGGAGCGACCTTGCATTTACTCGCGACAAACGGTACTATCACTCGTCCATCGTCGCTTTCCTTACGCCAGTAAGCTACGGCCGCATACCCAGACGGCGATGCATCGCAAAACAAATGTAACTCTAATGATTCGTTGTTACCTGTCTCATAGTTAGAAAAATACCAACGTGGGATTCTAATATTATTTATTTCGTTAGCTTGACTTATCCACTGTTTAAATAAAATAAATAAATTGCCATTTATTTTTGTATCCCACTGTACATTAGTTTTCCAAACCTCTCGCATTAATATTTTTCCCTTAATAGTAAACGGTACTAAATAACCGTGAATATCAAAAATAGACATAACAATTCGTAATACTTCTCTTTTAGTAGGCGCGCGCTTTAAGAGTAAAATATCAGCTGACACACGCTTGAAAGAAAGATCGAAAGATAACATATCGGTACTCGGGTGCCACAATAGGCCGAGCGCCCGCTCGGGCTGCTTATCAATTTCCAACCTTACGCACTTGTCATTAAGGATCTCTTTCGGTACGTCACATAAAACAGCTGACTCATTACTAAGCCAGTTACGCATCTCAAAATCACCTTGTTTATGAATATAAGATATTTCTTTAACCATTTTAATTGCTACATTTTTATCTGAAAAACTGTCCAGATAATCGTCCATATATTGATTACTTTGTATAGCATGGACGGCCTCTGGCATTTGTTCTTTAAAACGAGAAGCGTTGTTGTCTTGATTGATAGCCTGAGCAATAAACGGCGAACAGTTCGCGCCAAAAATCAGTGACGTCATAGCACAGTGGCTGATGACGTCACTACCCTTTTCTTTCCACAGAAATCGTAGCGCATGTTGATCTGCGCTGTGTATTTTAATTCTTAAAAACATATCTCGTATGTCTCCTAAAATTCCTATACTATTTTCCCTAAACCTAAACATAATTCCAAACAATGAATTTAACAGGTCGGGACCTTTGAATAAAAAATCATTTAAACATTTATTGTTACTCTTAGCGGCAGCATCAAATACTAATCGTAATTTTTTCTTATTTGGATTTTGTACACCGAAATGAGGTAAATACCAGCGCCGTTTCACCGTCTCATCACTACACTCCGCCTCGCTAAGTTTTCTAGCATAACCGTTAGCAAATAAGTGTTGGACGCGCTCTCTATACTGTGACTCATATTCCTCACTCAATGACATTTTTTGTTCAATAGATTTTAATCTTTTTAAGGCAGAGTGATATGAGTTCGGCATGGCGACAGACTCGTCTTTCCATGGGAGGCTTACGGTCCATTGATTATTAATTAACTCTGCGGATTTGCTAATAATGTCGGCAGCCTTTACTTCGTCGGCATTTCGACGCGGTTTATTACAAATACCTAAACATTCTATTGAAAAGGATTGACGGACCAACTCGTGCAGTTCGACATCTGCGTGCGTAGGTATTGATGAGTCGGCGATAGCGGCGGCCGGTGTCGAGTCTACGAACTCGTCGGCGCATGTTACATAAACGCTACTGTTATTGTTTTGGTGTAAAGTACCATGTACGCACCAACCTAATGGGGTCTGTGTTATAAATGGTCCACTAGGCGTACACCTCTTGCACGATATTGGTGCAATTAAATCGTAATTATCTTGTCCTAATAATAACTCAGGTTTTATTTTATTTCCTAGAAAATTACTATTAATACAAAAATGCGACATATTATCAATTTTATCATACATACTTAATTTAGACACGTATTGCACTGGTAAATTTAGTTCTTTAATTTTACGCGCACGTACATGAAAATTATCACCGGCACTGTTACTAATGTCAAAGTCAATTAATTGGGTTTTACATACCAATGCTGCGGAGTCCCATGCGCACGTCGCGCGCATGGTGAAGCTCTTACCGTGCAGACCAGCTCGGTCTGCCAGGTCTCCGGCAACCAGACTGACAGTCGCCCCGTCATCTAGCAGGGCGTATGTGGGGACACTTTTTTTGGGGCCGTGCACTATTATTGGGACCACTTTCAACATAACTTTAGGCACTTTTACGCACTGTGTTTTTTCACTGTTAGGCGAGGTCAGGTGAGCGACCACCTCGTTGCTGGTGTCCTGCTGGGCCTCCTCCGACGGGGGTTTAGCCGCTTGTGGCTTCTTCCAGTGTAGCAGACGGTGATGAGGCCCGCCACAGGCCTCGATGTCACAGCTCTTCGCGGGGCACTCTGATTCATCTGTGTGTTTCTCGCCCAAGCATTTATAACACAGTTGGTTTACTCTCACATATCTCCATCTGTCCCTTCTAAGGGCGCGCTTGAACTTCGCGCACTCCGTTAATTTGTGATGTTTTCCTTTACAAAAGCTGCACTTGCGCATCGTATCAGCATCTGTGCATACTAGTACAGGGCTTTTTCCTCCTTTATAAAACTCTGTTTGTTTCTTTTTACAATCGCTGGCATGGACGTAACTTAATCCTGACTCTGCCACCTTCTTGGCTTCTTGATACAGGAATTTCGATATAAGTTCCAGCTTAGGCGTCTCGTCATCCAGGTTTTCATGTACATAAGTGGCCCACATATTTATTAATGACGTGGGTAACTTTGTGAGAATAATGTTCACCAAATCGGGGCTTCGCAAATAATCTTGTTGCTTGATTTGTTTCGTTGCAGTAATATAGTTTTTAATTTTTATTGCGAAGTTTACAATTTCTGTAGTGTAGGCCTGTGGTAAGGGCGGCAACTTTTTCAACTGTGAAATCACCTTACGCATGATATTTTCCGGCCTGCCGAATCTCAATTCCAGAGTTTCTATGATTTCTTGGGGTGACGTGGCGCTCATCAATAGGGATGCTATGGCCTCTTTTGCCTCACCACGAAGGCACTTCCGTAGGCGGCAAAGATTTTCTTGGTCACTATAATTACACAGGCGTGACGACTCATAATAAGCTTCTTTCAATTGTAGCCACTCCAGGGGGTCTCCAAAGTATAGTGGCAGGTCTTTGGAGGTGGCTAGCCGTGACAGCAGTTGTTTATTATTGCTGTTTGAGGCGGCGGCTCCTATGGCTTCTTTAATAGCGGTGGATAAATCCGAGATGGCATGGTAGGTACTCATGCCGGCGACGGCTTTGGTCTGTTGTTCCAGGTTATCATTGTTCTGATGATCACAACACTTTTTGGCATTACTGAGCGACGAGCCTGGCGCGGCTACAGACTTCTCTAACCAGTTTTCCACCTTACACTGGTAGGATGTGACGGACGAATGTCCCGTATGTCTGGATGCTCTGGAACTTCCATCCAGGTCAGCCAGATCTGCGGCTAGCTTCTTTTCTAGAAGCTCCTTCTCAATTTGTGCTTTCTTCGAGGCCAGTTCGGCCTGCGCTTGGGCTTTTTTTGAGGCCAGTTCGGCCTTAGTTTGAGCCTCTTCCATCGCAATCGCGGCTTTAGCCTGTGCCGCTTCAAATTCGAGACGTTTCCGACGCGCGGTGGAAGATGAGGCACGCGAACTTGAACATTTGTGCGCGCCGCCATCTTGTCGGTGGGCATCGGTCGTGTACGACAAATTTATCGCGGATGCAGATTGCACTTTCCCGTCGAGTTGAGCTGCACTGGTGCTCGTATTTCTGTTAAACTGCACATCCGATTTGACTTCCAAAACTTCTTCGTTAGCCGCCTCTCTTTTCAACTGTTGCCGCGTTCTAACGCCACGCGGCGGGGTTTTGAAGATCGACGACATGCCTGCCACACAGGTTTGAGTTCGTTTTTCCCGCTGGTTACGCAATCCGCTCGTAAGGACGTTTTGTAGGCGATGGAAGGTAAGTGCGAATGAAAAACGGTAGATATTTTGGAAAATTCAAAAGGAAGCCAGTTATAGGACGCGGCAGCGGACGCGCACGCGTGCGCGAGCGCGGGCTGTACGGGCGAGACTGAATAGGGTGCGGCGGTGACGCCAGCGCCTCGGCTAAACTCGGGAAACTTCGTCGTCGTACGAGCGAAAGAGACAGCAAACCGAACGGAAAGGAATGGAACTATTCGCTTAACCGACGACGTATAAGAGGTTCCTTTGAATATGTATAATTAAGAAAATAAAACAAATCGATACATTACAGGTGAGTACAACAGGTAAGTACATACTTTCTAATATTTATCTTATACATATTTATTAACCAATACACATTATATTTTCAGGTTGAAACTACAAGAATAATGAACAGCTGATAGCTACATCAAGGTAAGTGAACTTATGTAAGTATACACATTTATATATTTCTTTTTTTTTTTTTCTAATAACTATATTTATTTTGCAGGTACAGCCGAGCGGACCATTTATTTAGACGCATCGACAACAGCATACGTTACGAGATTTTTCATGAGCTTACAACAAAGGTTTTCTCAGTTAATTTAGAGTGTATATATTAGTTAATATTTATTTTAGTTATATGTAAGCTCTAGGAGCACTATGTTATGGCAACGGATAGTTTGTTAACTGAGGTATCGCCATCTTCGTCCAGCTTTTTGTAATATTATTATGAATATAAACCTCACAGATACCAAAAAGCGTGGCGCTACTACGTGAAGTACCGTCACCTGATCGCCAACATGGCCAAGCCTTCGTCTATAGAGCGACACAAGTTGGCCGCCAAGGAGGCCAAGCTGCAGGAAATGCGCACGCAGACCAAGATGAAGCGTGACGTCACTGTGGCCATTTCCTCGCAGGGCTTCCACACCACGGGGCTCATGTGTGATGTGGTGCAAGTGAGTGTTCGCTTATTCTAGTTCTAGTCTGGCCATAAATCGACTAGGCCAACATATGGCCGCCAAGGTGGCCAAGCTGCAGGAGATGATGGAACGGCGTGTTTTGACATGACGAAATGTCATGTACTATGTATGTGGTTGTTGATGTTACGTCACAGGATTATTTAACGTAATGATTTTTTTACGGGTACCTAATATTATTTTTAAGTTTTTCATCGATTTTAAATTAAAGTACAGAAAAATGATCGCATAAGTAGTACAGGGTGATTTTTTATCCGAAGGACATATTCAAGGAGGGTATTTGGTATTCAATTCCCGACCTAACTAGTGAAGAAAAAAATCTTTATTTTTTGCATATTTATCCTATTAAATAACGCTTACATGGACACCGAGCGCGCGCGAAAAGATCATACCGACACGTGACGAGTGATCCGTTTGTCCTTATTAGACAAAAAAATAACAAACACCTAACTATTAATCATACCTAGGTATTTTTGCCTGTCCTTAGCCAGGATAAAGTATGAAGGGAATACGGATCGTACCTACCTACCTAAATAAGTCGAAACCGCACGCGAGGGTGTCCATACGTTCGGAGAATTTTCATGAAACTTTAACAAAGTTTTTCTCAGTTATTTACAAGTGTTTTTATTATTTCATATTTTTTTTAGTTATATGCTAGCATGACCTACCGTAGGATTAAATGTGTCCTTCGGATAAAAAATCACCCTGTATATTGTTAGCTTTCAGTTTTAAGATACGTTTTCAAAATCAGTCAAACACTCAGTTTAGTTATTAATCAGTCAGCTAGTTAGTTAATTCCGTATAATCTTTTCTGCCTAAAATAAATGACAATAAACAAATAAAACTCAAATTAAAAATAACGTTTATTTCAGCACGCGATGTTAATCCCAGTGCTAGTCCGCCATCTTCGCTTCCACAAATCCCTGGACAAATTAGAACAAAAGATGAGTTACGTTTTCAAGCAGCGCCTTTTGCTACAAACCGCCTTGACCCACCCTTCGTATAGAGAAAACTTCGGGACAAATCCCGACCACGCCCGGAACAGTTTGACCAACTGTGGGATTCGACAGCCCGAGTATGGAGATAGGAGGATACATTATACAAGGAAAAAGGGTATGTTATTTTCAACCTTATTGCTGTGATGAAAGTTGATTTCAGAATGAACTTTATTGGTCATGTAGAGCGTTCTGCTCGCTAGTCAAATGATCAGTGAGAATCTACAAAGGCAATTTGAACTTTAGTTCCTAGGTTATTACATAGTGAATACGGTTTTTGTGGCGTGAATAGCACTTAGCATTGACTTATTAAATACTAGCGCTCCGCCCCGGCTTCGCTCAGGAGGTAATAAATTGTATCCTATGTCACTGCTAGGGTATAATGGTAGCTTTATATTGTTGAATTTTTTTTGAAATCGGTCAACCAGTCGTTCCCTAAGATTACCCCTTACGAACAAACTCATAAACTTAAAAAACTATAGACTTAGTAATATCTAAGAATAGACCCGGCATATTGTACAATATACGAGTTTCATTTACAAACAGTAGTTATGCGATGCCGGTCGCCATGTTTTGATCACGCTATTATTGGTACGCGCAGGAGCCGCCATCTTAGTGCAAAATCGCTTTTTCGACGACTTTAGGTATGCACTAGTATTTTTGCTAAAAGGTATGATCATGTCTCATTCATTTTAATCCTTCAGTCTGGCATTATATTGAAAATTCTGTTACCTCTTTACTAACATGAATTCTGATTTTTTACAGGCATAGTGACACTAATAAGCATAATGTCTCGTTTCGGCAAGCGCAGCGGAGTAATGAATCTGAAATCAAGCACAACGAGCGACTAGAGTTCCTAGGGGACGCCGTAGTCGAGTTCCTATCGTCTATACATCTGTTTCGGATGTTCCCGGGATTGGCTGAAGGTGGACTGGCTACATACAGGGCCTCGATCGTGCAAAATCAGCATTTGGCGCAGCTTGCTAAGGTATAAATGAAGAAACTTGTAATTTAATGTAATATTAAGATTAATGACCATTGAAGCGGTGGTAGCCGAGTGGTAGGGCGCTCGCCTGTGGCTGCAAAGGTCCCAGGTTCGAATCCTGCCCGGGCTACACGTGAATTTGTATACCACTCTGTCTCATGTATGGTAGGTTTTCATCGACCACCACTTGCTTCCGGTGAAGGAAAACATCTTGAGGAAACCTGGCACTCTGGTTAGACAGACGAAGCAGATTATGCGGCCGGCCGCCATGTTTTGTCACTGTGTATTAGTAAGTGCAGGCTGCCATCTTTGTGCCAAATCCTTTGTCGGCGCCGGCTTAGGTATGCACGATTTTTTTGTAAGGTATGTCATGTCTATTATTTTTTCCTTCGTCTAAGATTTGAGATCACCTCAATTTTTTTAATTTTAATTTTTCCTAGCCTATTGAAGTGTCCCACTGCTGGGCAAAGGCCTCCCCTTTCTCCTTCCACAATTCCCTGTCCCGAGATACCCGCTTCCACTCCCGCAGATAACATTCAATGTCATCTCGCCATCTTGTTCGCGGTCTACCCCTAGGTCCCTCTGGAACCCATAGGGTAGCTAGTCGGGCCCATCTTTTGGGCGGCAAGCGGCAAACATGTCCAGCCCAGTTCCACTTTAGCTTGGCTGACTTGGCGCCTACGTCTTCAATTCGAGTTCTGGAGCGCACGTCGGTGTTTCTTATTCTGTCTATGCGACGTACACCTAATATACTGCGCTCCATAGCTCGTTGGCAGACCTTGAGCCTGGAATTTTGATCTTCGGTTAGTGACCAAGTCTGCGTACTATAAGTAAGAATGGGCAGAATGCACATGTCGAGGAGTTTGCGCTTGGGACAGAGTGGAAGGTTTCCCTTCATTAGCGGTTTCATAGACAAGTAGCTCTTCCAGGCGTTTTCGATGCGACGATCGATTTCTTTGATTTTTTAAATAAAAAACAATATTTGTTACTAGAACATAGAGCTGGAGCAGTTCATGCTGTACGCGCACGGCTCGGACCTGTGTCGCGAGGTGGTGATGCGGCACGCCATGGCCAACTGCTTCGAGGCTCTCATGGGGGCCTTGTTCCTGGACGCCGGCCTCGAGGTAACACTGTTATCATTATCATAGCACGGCCTGGACCTGTGTCGCGAGGTGGTGATGCGGCACGCCATGGCCAACTGCTTCGAGGCTCTCATGGGGGCCTTGTTCCTGGACGCCGGCCTCGAGGTAACACTGTTATCATTATCATAGCACGGCCTGGACCTGTGTCGCGAGGTGGTGATGCGGCACGCCATGGCCAACTGCTTCGAGGCTCTCATGGGGGCCTTGTTCCTGGACGCCGGCCTCGAGGTAACACTGTTATCATTATCATAGCACGGCCTGGACCTGTGTCGCGAGGTGGTGATGCGGCACGCCATGGCCAACTGCTTCGAGGCTCTCATGGGGGCCTTGTTCCTGGACGCCGGCCTCGAGGTAACACTGTTATCATTATCATAGCACGGCCTGGACCTGTGTCGCGAGGTGGTGATGCGGCACGCCATGGCCAACTGCTTCGAGGCTCTCATGGGGGCCTTGTTCCTGGACGCCGGCCTCGAGGTAACACTGTTATCATTATCATAGCACGGCCTGGACCTGTGTCGCGAGGTGGTGATGCGGCACGCCATGGCCAACTGCTTCGAGGCTCTCATGGGGGCCTTGTTCCTGGACGCCGGCCTCGAGGTAACACTGTTATCATTATCATAGCACGGCCTGGACCTGTGTCGCGAGGTGGTGATGCGGCACGCCATGGCCAACTGCTTCGAGGCTCTCATGGGGGCCTTGTTCCTGGACGCCGGCCTCGAGGTAACACTGTTATCATTATCATAGCACGGCCTGGACCTGTGTCGCGAGGTGGTGATGCGGCACGCCATGGCCAACTGCTTCGAGGCTCTCATGGGGGCCTTGTTCCTGGACGCCGGCCTCGAGGTAACACTGTTATCATTATCATAGCACGGCCTGGACCTGTGTCGCGAGGTGGTGATGCGGCACGCCATGGCCAACTGCTTCGAGGCTCTCATGGGGGCCTTGTTCCTGGACGCCGGCCTCGAGGTAACACTGTTATCATTATCATAGCACGGCCTGGACCTGTGTCGCGAGGTGGTGATGCGGCACGCCATGGCCAACTGCTTCGAGGCTCTCATGGGGGCCTTGTTCCTGGACGCCGGCCTCGAGGTAACACTGTTATCATTATCATAGCACGGCCTGGACCTGTGTCGCGAGGTGGTGATGCGGCACGCCATGGCCAACTGCTTCGAGGCTCTCATGGGGGCCTTGTTCCTGGACGCCGGCCTCGAGGTAACACTGTTATCATTATCATAGCACGGCCTGGACCTGTGTCGCGAGGTGGTGATGCGGCACGCCATGGCCAACTGCTTCGAGGCTCTCATGGGGGCCTTGTTCCTGGACGCCGGCCTCGAGGTAACACTGTTATCATTATCATAGCACGGCCTGGACCTGTGTCGCGAGGTGGTGATGCGGCACGCCATGGCCAACTGCTTCGAGGCTCTCATGGGGGCCTTGTTCCTGGACGCCGGCCTCGAGGTAACACTGTTATCATTATCATAGCACGGCCTGGACCTGTGTCGCGAGGTGGTGATGCGGCACGCCATGGCCAACTGCTTCGAGGCTCTCATGGGGGCCTTGTTCCTGGACGCCGGCCTCGAGGTAACACTGTTATCATTATCATAGCACGGCCTGGACCTGTGTCGCGAGGTGGTGATGCGGCACGCCATGGCCAACTGCTTCGAGGCTCTCATGGGGGCCTTGTTCCTGGACGCCGGCCTCGAGGTAACACTGTTATCATTATCATAGCACGGCCTGGACCTGTGTCGCGAGGTGGTGATGCGGCACGCCATGGCCAACTGCTTCGAGGCTCTCATGGGGGCCTTGTTCCTGGACGCCGGCCTCGAGGTAACACTGTTATCATTATCATAGCACGGCCTGGACCTGTGTCGCGAGGTGGTGATGCGGCACGCCATGGCCAACTGCTTCGAGGCTCTCATGGGGGCCTTGTTCCTGGACGCCGGCCTCGAGGTAACACTGTTATCATTATCATAGCACGGCCTGGACCTGTGTCGCGAGGTGGTGATGCGGCACGCCATGGCCAACTGCTTCGAGGCTCTCATGGGGGCCTTGTTCCTGGACGCCGGCCTCGAGGTAACACTGTTATCATTATCATAGCACGGCCTGGACCTGTGTCGCGAGGTGGTGATGCGGCACGCCATGGCCAACTGCTTCGAGGCTCTCATGGGGGCCTTGTTCCTGGACGCCGGCCTCGAGGTAACACTGTTATCATTATCATAGCACGGCCTGGACCTGTGTCGCGAGGTGGTGATGCGGCACGCCATGGCCAACTGCTTCGAGGCTCTCATGGGGGCCTTGTTCCTGGACGCCGGCCTCGAGGTAACACTGTTATCATTATCATAGCACGGCCTGGACCTGTGTCGCGAGGTGGTGATGCGGCACGCCATGGCCAACTGCTTCGAGGCTCTCATGGGGGCCTTGTTCCTGGACGCCGGCCTCGAGGTAACACTGTTATCATTATCATAGCACGGCCTGGACCTGTGTCGCGAGGTGGTGATGCGGCACGCCATGGCCAACTGCTTCGAGGCTCTCATGGGGGCCTTGTTCCTGGACGCCGGCCTCGAGGTAACACTGTTATCATTATCATAGCACGGCCTGGACCTGTGTCGCGAGGTGGTGATGCGGCACGCCATGGCCAACTGCTTCGAGGCTCTCATGGGGGCCTTGTTCCTGGACGCCGGCCTCGAGGTAACACTGTTATCATTATCATAGCACGGCCTGGACCTGTGTCGCGAGGTGGTGATGCGGCACGCCATGGCCAACTGCTTCGAGGCTCTCATGGGGGCCTTGTTCCTGGACGCCGGCCTCGAGGTAACACTGTTATCATTATCATAGCACGGCCTGGACCTGTGTCGCGAGGTGGTGATGCGGCACGCCATGGCCAACTGCTTCGAGGCTCTCATGGGGGCCTTGTTCCTGGACGCCGGCCTCGAGGTAACACTGTTATCATTATCATAGCACGGCCTGGACCTGTGTCGCGAGGTGGTGATGCGGCACGCCATGGCCAACTGCTTCGAGGCTCTCATGGGGGCCTTGTTCCTGGACGCCGGCCTCGAGGTAACACTGTTATCATTATCATAGCACGGCCTGGACCTGTGTCGCGAGGTGGTGATGCGGCACGCCATGGCCAACTGCTTCGAGGCTCTCATGGGGGCCTTGTTCCTGGACGCCGGCCTCGAGGTAACACTGTTATCATTATCATAGCACGGCCTGGACCTGTGTCGCGAGGTGGTGATGCGGCACGCCATGGCCAACTGCTTCGAGGCTCTCATGGGGGCCTTGTTCCTGGACGCCGGCCTCGAGGTAACACTGTTATCATTATCATAGCACGGCCTGGACCTGTGTCGCGAGGTGGTGATGCGGCACGCCATGGCCAACTGCTTCGAGGCTCTCATGGGGGCCTTGTTCCTGGACGCCGGCCTCGAGGTAACACTGTTATCATTATCATAGCACGGCCTGGACCTGTGTCGCGAGGTGGTGATGCGGCACGCCATGGCCAACTGCTTCGAGGCTCTCATGGGGGCCTTGTTCCTGGACGCCGGCCTCGAGGTAACACTGTTATCATTATCATAGCACGGCCTGGACCTGTGTCGCGAGGTGGTGATGCGGCACGCCATGGCCAACTGCTTCGAGGCTCTCATGGGGGCCTTGTTCCTGGACGCCGGCCTCGAGGTAACACTGTTATCATTATCATAGCACGGCCTGGACCTGTGTCGCGAGGTGGTGATGCGGCACGCCATGGCCAACTGCTTCGAGGCTCTCATGGGGGCCTTGTTCCTGGACGCCGGCCTCGAGGTAACACTGTTATCATTATCATAGCACGGCCTGGACCTGTGTCGCGAGGTGGTGATGCGGCACGCCATGGCCAACTGCTTCGAGGCTCTCATGGGGGCCTTGTTCCTGGACGCCGGCCTCGAGGTAACACTGTTATCATTATCATAGCACGGCCTGGACCTGTGTCGCGAGGTGGTGATGCGGCACGCCATGGCCAACTGCTTCGAGGCTCTCATGGGGGCCTTGTTCCTGGACGCCGGCCTCGAGGTAACACTGTTATCATTATCATAGCACGGCCTGGACCTGTGTCGCGAGGTGGTGATGCGGCACGCCATGGCCAACTGCTTCGAGGCTCTCATGGGGGCCTTGTTCCTGGACGCCGGCCTCGAGGTAACACTGTTATCATTATCATAGCACGGCCTGGACCTGTGTCGCGAGGTGGTGATGCGGCACGCCATGGCCAACTGCTTCGAGGCTCTCATGGGGGCCTTGTTCCTGGACGCCGGCCTCGAGGTAACACTGTTATCATTATCATAGCACGGCCTGGACCTGTGTCGCGAGGTGGTGATGCGGCACGCCATGGCCAACTGCTTCGAGGCTCTCATGGGGGCCTTGTTCCTGGACGCCGGCCTCGAGGTAACACTGTTATCATTATCATAGCACGGCCTGGACCTGTGTCGCGAGGTGGTGATGCGGCACGCCATGGCCAACTGCTTCGAGGCTCTCATGGGGGCCTTGTTCCTGGATGCCGGCCTCGAGGTAACACTGTTATCATTATCATAGCACGGCCTGGACCTGTGTCGCGAGGTGGTGATGCGGCACGCCATGGCCAACTGCTTCGAGGCTCTCATGGGGACCTTGTTCCTGGACGCCGGCCTCGAGGTAACACTGTTATCATTATCATAGCACGGCCTGGACCTGTGTCGCGAGGTGGTGATGCGGCACGCCATGGCCAACTGCTTCGAGGCTCTCATGGGGGCCTTGTTCCTGGACGCCGGCCTCGAGGTAACACTGTTATCATTAAGGCCCATTGAGACGGTGCAAGTTTCTTGTACATTCAAGAGCAATAATTGCAAGCAACTGTTGTTTAGACCATGCAGGTATTTACTTTCTTCAATTTAATTGTATGCACCAGGCAAGAAACTTGCACAGTCTAAATGGCCCTTTAGAGTGCGTTTCCTCAAATAGTTCCTTTGCTGTCATGTTGGCAGTAAAACTAATAATATAATAAACTAGCTGTTACAGTGGCTTTTTACGAGTTTTGGCTCAGGAAATTCACATAGTCATATTTTACCACAATCCTGGCTATGAGAAGTACCTATTGGTTAATCCAAGTAATAATGAATAATATAAAAAGTTTTACTACCAACATGACGCCAGAGGAACTATTTGATGAAACGCACTCTATCACCCTAGATTTGTCTTGGGAATGGTCATTATCAAAATAAATCAAGATTGCGCGTTGCTAAAGAATCGCCCGTGTCAATTTTTACATAAGCCACGCCCTGAGCACGCCCCCTATCTTACGTTATTACTTATGAAATAGTGATGTGACATGCACTGAAACAAATCGCTAAACAAATACGGTCACGGCACAATAAGGCATTTTTGCACAAACCGTTTCGATGACGCGCGCGCTAGCTGAATGAATGTTCAAAATTTTTTTTAATTTTTTTATTTATTAAATTTAAACATTTACAAAATAAAAATCATGTACATGCTATCCTAAAACCACGAAGGTTTGACTGGATGTACTGCGATCTGCATACAATCTAACCAAAGTACGAGTACATATCAATTGAGTTACTATTCTAATAATACATAAATAAATAAATCTTACAGTACATTGAAAGATCGAGGCACGCGTGCCCTACTCACTTGCCATTCTATCTTTATTTATGTGGTCATCACTGTGGGTCATCATTATCATCAATCAACACAACAAACAACAACTCAACAGTACAGTTGTGAAGTTGGACTGTACTTGAATTTAAAACTTTGCCGATCTGACTGAGTAGGCGCTGGTGGAATTGGAATAAAATACTTGATGAGCTTCAAAGACTAGCATCTGACTGCCTGCTGGACCATAGTAGAGACTTCTTGGTAACTTGGAGGAGAGAACTGATGGGAACGCTAAACTTCCCGATTTATATAATTTATTTGTATGTCTCACTATGTATAGTTATGATCGAGCAGACGAGATTTTAGTCATATAATTGGTTAATAATTTTCACATAACATTATATTTTTACATAGGTGCGATATTAAGCTATTACATAACAGTTTTTGGAGTGAAAAGTACATATTTTGTCTCATTCGACATTTAACGGTTATTACCGTGTGGCGCTATTGTGCGCTTACATGTATTGAACATAAGGTTTATATTTTATTTACAATAAGATTATTTCGTATACATAACAAATGTAGGATATGATTATACAATATTAACTATGGATACATGATAGTGATACACGCGATAGTACGTGTACATAAAGTAACTAATGTAGGATATTATAACTTTACATGTGACAAACAAAAATGACTATACAAACTGATTAACTAGCCTAAATACATTTATTAAATTAATCCTACATGCGACAAGGCCAGTACTTAAGTACTGCAGTACTGTACTGACCTGCAGAGCGGTTGTGTTGAATTCTCTCTGTAGCTATGTAGTCAGTGCCACAATAGTGTTATTGTCGTGTTACTTAGTGCGTTAACGACAATGTGACTATATTGGTAAGTTATCAGCGCGATATTGGAGATCTTAGTTGCTGGACAGTCTTGATGGTAAAACCGTTTGGCTAGTTAGTAGGGCATGGAAGACCATTCCATGTTGACCAGAACCTTACTGGTTGAAATGGATTGATCCGTGCGTAGTGGGGCACGGACCCTATGCCGTGGGTAGGTTAGGGCTGGACCCTAGCCGTGACATGTGGACATCAAATGAGAGGTTAGTGTTAGGTGATTTTTTAATCCATGAATATCCGGGGAATCCCTGGATGCATTAGGCTGTAACTTAAAAGTAGAAGTTGTGTATCCTGTCTATTATAAGCTGTGCATGTGATTTTTGGAAATACCCTCATCCTGACAGTTATTTTGATCTAAGTCTAGTGCCCACATGTGTACTGTTGTATTTACCGCTCTGGTCATCCATTTCCTGAGTCAGTCGCCCCCCCGCTGAACCCATATGATCTGATTATTCTGATGTTGATGTGTGTTTATTCCGATAAATATTATAAACGTAAAAACTGATGATGATAGAATATGGCTGTATCCAGGTGGCGGACCGCGTATTTTCCCTGGCGCTGTGGTACAACGAATAATCATGACTTGCTGGAAGGTGTGTGGGACCAAGGAGTGACAGCATTCCCTTCTGCAGGAGCAAGAGCCGCTGGGGGACAGGCAAATACATCAAGGACTTTTCGATTTTCTGCGCAGGCTCACCTTCGAGTTTGAGGAGTCCATAGGTGAGAAAATTTGATAGAACACGATACAGTAACAATACAAAAAACACATCTCAAAATGGTTCAAAATTAAAGTACCTGTTTTATTTTTTTCAGTGATTTCTGTCCCACTGCTGGGCAAAGGTCTCTAAAAATCTACTCTTATGAACACAAAAAAAAAATATTATCGTCTGGATTTATTTCCTCAGGCGTCCAATTCAAACACAGATTAAGATTACTAGCACGGGCGTTTACTGACCGCTCCGTGGGCTTCACGCACCTGACGCTGGGCTCCAAACCAGCGGCTGGAGTTCCTGGGGGACACGGTGCTGCAGCTGGTGGTCTCCGACCGCCTGTACCGCCACTTCCCGGACCATCACGAGGGACATCTCTCAGTAAGTTCACCCACCGTGGGGTCACGCACCTGACGCTGGGCTCCAACCAGCGGCTGGAGTTCCTGGGACACGGTGCTGCAGCTGGTGGTCTCCGACCGCCCGTACCGCCACTTCCCGGACCATCACGAGGGACATCTCTCAGTAAGTTCACCCACCGCTCCGTGGGGTCACGCACCTGACGCTGGGCTCCAACCAGCGGCTGGAGTTCCTGGGACACGGTGCTGCAGCTGGTGGTCTCCGACCGCCTGTACCGCCACTTCCCGGACCATCACGGGACATCTCTCAGTAAGTTCACCCACCGCTCCGTGGGGTCACGCACCTGACGCTGGGCTCCAACCAGCGGCTGGAGTTCCTGGGGACACGGTGCTGCAGCTGGTGGTCTCCGACCGCCTGTACCGCCAGCCTCTGACCATCACGAGGACATCTCTCAGTAAGTTCACCCGCCGTGGGGTCACGCACCCTGACGCTGAAATTCAAACCACGTTGGTAGTTCTTAGTGACATTATGTTTGCATTGGTGGACTTCACCGCCCAATTCGCCACTTCCTGGACCATCACGAGGAGACTTCTCAGTAAGTTCACCACTGCTCCCAGTCACGCACCTGACGCTGGGCTCCAACCAGCGGCTGGAGTTCCTGGGGACACGTAGGCAGCTAGACACCAATCGCTCACCGCCACTTCCCTGACCATCACGAGGGACATCTCTCAGTAAGTTCACTGTTTGGGGAGATTTTATACATTCAGTTGTTTTCATTGGGGTATTCGAAAACTTTATAACACCGTTGAATTTGATAGCATTATATTGTTGTAGTATAATGAGGCTGCCTAACAAAAAAAGAAAGAAAAGAAGATGCGCAAAGCATCTTCCTTTCTTTCTTTTTTTGTTTTATTTATGTATCTTTACCATGTGATTACTTGTGTGCAAATAAAGTGTTATTGTTGTTGTTGTTGACGTCAAATAATCTCTCGTGTGTGTGTTTAAAACCTAGCGAAGGATCATAAAAAAACGTGTTTTACTACATTTACTTTAGATAGCGCTATCTAAAGCTAATTTAGTAAATCTCTTCTCGTTTACAGCTTCTCCGTTCGTCGCTAGTCAACAACCGCACGCAAGCGATGGTGTGCGACGACCTCAATATGTCTGCGTATGCGCATATACAACAATCCTAAGGCGAAGCCGACCACTAAGAAACACAAGGCCGATTTGCTGAGGCTTTCTTGGGCGCAGCACTTTTTATTGACGAAGGTAATTGGTGCTTCTGCAGAATAGCTTTGTGATTCTATTGGTTAACTGTCCGTGGTTGGGTATCTCTTTTCTAGGCTTTCGGGTGTGATAGGCAAGATAGCGGACGTTTTTTTTTTTTAGTAACAAAACTAATAATGGGTATTGTTACCTTGGTTTTCATACCTGGTTTCAGGTGCTGATTAAGATGAAAATGTTTTTTTTTTCATTATAGCGTAACATGTACAATTAATGGTCCCCCAGAGCCTGAGAAGTATTGCCAGGCCTTCTGCAGTGCATGCCTGTTCCCTCGGCTGGCAGTTCATCATGAACCAATGTTGGCAGTCATCATGAACCAGGACTGGAACGACCCCAAGTCCAAGCTGCAGCAGTGCTGCCTCACGCTGCGCTCCATGGAGGGCGGCGAGCCCGACATACCGCTCTACAAGTAAGTGACGTCACAACGCTGCAGCAGTTCATCATGAACCAGGACTGGAACGACCCCAAGTCCAAGCTGCAGCAGTGCTGCCTCACGCTGCGCTCCATGGAGGGCGGCGAGCCCGACATACCGCTCTACAAGTAAGTGACGTCACAACGCTGCAGCAGTTCATCATGAACCAGGACTGGAACGACCCCAAGTCCAAGCTGCAGCAGTGCTGCCTCACGCTGCGCTCCATGGAGGGCGGCGAGCCTGACATACCGCTCTACAAGTAAGTGACGTCACAACGCTGCAGCAGTTCATCATGAACCAGGACTGGAACGACCCCAAGTCCAAGCTGCAGCAGTGCTGCCTCACGCTGCGCTCCATGGAGGGCGGCGAGCCTGACATACCGCTCTACAAGTAAGTGACGTCACAACGCTGCAGCAGTTCATCATGAACCAGGACTGGAACGACCCTAAGTCCAAGCCGCAGCAGTGCTGCCTTAGGTCATCATGAACGTCGTTCAACATATTTGCTATTTTATTTTATAGGAAGACCAACAGCTATAATTTTAGTCTTAAATGTCAGTCACTCCGACTGACATAAATGAATAAAAGCACATCGTGTTTCTCATTCATTTAAGTCGAACTGAGCGAGAAAGCGAATATGAGGCTTCAACGGAATTATTCTGCATTTTAGAGAATATACATAAGAAAGTTCACTTCAGCTCTTATTCTGCATGCATATAGAGACCAAACTAGACTGGCAATGAGTTTTAATTATCAAACTTTTACCACGTACACTTTAAGAGCGGGACTGGCAGTTTATTTGTTTATGATACATCAATGGTTGAATGCAATACATCTGTTGAGAATAAGGTGCACTTTTGAATGGACTGTTGGGTTTAAAATGAAAGGACGTGTAGTGTATTTTGCGACTGGCGTTTGTTTGAAAGATGCACCCTAACTAATATTATAAATGCGAAAGTGAGTTTGTTTGTTACCTCTTCACGCTTTATTTACTGAACCAATTTTCCTGAAATTTCGCATACACATAGTTAAAAGTATTGAGAAGGACATAGGGTAACTTACATCTCGGGAAAAAGCAATGTTTCCGTGGGAAATGCACGCGGGCGAAAAGCTAGTGCTTTATAAATAGAAATTGACCTGAACAACATCACTTTTTTTTGTTCCAGGGTGATCAAATGCCTGGGCCCGACCAATACCCGTGTGTACGAAGTGGGAGTCTACTTCCGTGGCAGTAGACTGGCCTTCCGCGGCAGTAGACTGGCGGCCGCGCGCGGGCACTCCATACAGGAGGCCGAGATGAACGCCGCGGAGGAGGCGCTCAAGTGTGCACATGGTGAGTACACGAGCTGTATTGGACTCTAAGACTTGCATCGTAAGGATCAGTTTACCTTCCGCGGCAGTAGACTGGCGGCCGCGCGCGGGCACTCCATACAGGAGGCCGAGATGAACGCCGCGGAGGAGGCGCTCAAGTGTGCACATGGTGAGTACACGAGCTGTATTGGACTCTAAGACTTGCATCGTAAGGATCAGTTTACCTTCCGCGGCAGTAGACTGGCGGCCGCGCGCGGGCACTCCATACAGGAGGCCGAGATGAACGCCGCGGAGGAGGCGCTCAAGTGTGCACATGGTGAGTACACGAGCTGTATTGGACTCTAAGACTTGCATCGTAAGGATCAGTTTACCTTCCGCGGCAGTAGACTGGCGGCCGCGCGCGGGCACTCCATACAGGAGGCCGAGATGAACGCCGCGGAGGAGGCGCTCAAGTGTGCACATGGTGAGTACACGAGCTGTATTGGACTCTAAGACTTGCATCGTAAGGATCAGTTTACCTTCCGCGGCAGTAGACTGGCGGCCGCGCGCGGGCACTCCATACAGGAGGCCGAGATGAACGCCGCGGAAGAGGCGCTCAAGTGTGCACACGGTATGTAAATAAATCGCTTATTTTTCTCTCCAAATTAGGTTTACAATATTTGAGTTGTTAGCGAAGTACAAGGCAAAAAGACCGTACAATCAAAGGTAAAGGATGTACAGTCGGCAACATAGAATTGTATACAACATCGAACGAGGAAACGTAAAAAAGATGGTTTACTTTTGGTATGTAGCCCGCACTACGCTAGCTGGGAGAAAATTATCAGCCATCGTGAATCCAAAATAATTGTCATTATTGTGATCTGCGTTGCCGGAAACCCTGGAAATTATGGCCATGTTGCAAAATTTTAAAAACAAATAAAAAAGTTAAAAAAAAACAAAATAGTAAAAAATAAAATAGTAGTATGTAGTATATTTTTCTTCTTATATTTAGTATATTTTTCTTCTTATATTATTGTGTTGTTTTTATCTGTTATTTGTCCCTATTAGCTATTTTCTTTTCTTTTTAGTACACGCCAATGCCTCTTTTTCCCTTTTTTCTTTCGCGGGTCTACTGGAAGAAATTTCTATAGAAATAAGTAGAACCTTTGTACTTAGTTTTCCTATGTTTTATGTTTCCTTTGTATGTGTTTGTTGTGTACAAAAATTAATAAATAAATAAATAAATAGTCATTCTTGACTTGGGGATAGAACCTGCGATCAAAATAGCTTCAAAGCTTTCCCTTTAGTACAACGGCAACTTATATTGGGAATATATGTCTCTACAGTAACATAACAACAGACACTTATATTTCCTTGGATCGATTTTATTATTAATGCCAAAATGAGTTTGTTTGTTTGTTTGTTATCTCTTAACGCTTTATCTACACCAATCTTTCTAAAATTTTACATACGTATAGTTAGAAGTACAAAGGGTACTTTTAATCCTGGGAAAAAAGCATTGTTCCCGTGGGAAGCAAAAGCTAGTATTATTATTAATTTCTCTCCACAGAACTGTTCCCGCAACTGGACCACCAGAAACGCGTGATCGCAAAGAGTATGCGCAAGAAGAGTGGCCGCGAAGGCCGCGGGAGAGAGACAGAGAAACGATCAAGGAAACAAGAAGAAAAGGTTCCCAAAGCGTACAGACTTCACGCCCCGCTATCCGATAGCGAAAGCAGTTCGTCTCTTTCTATATCCGACGAGGAACAACCTTTAGACGACTCGTCCAAGTCAGAAGACGACTCGGGACTTGACAGTGACACTGACAATGCTCCTGATGTGACAGTCAGCTCGCTTCTCAGCGATATGGAGCGACTGAAAGAAGACCTCATTAAGAGGAATGAGTACGAAAAGCTGAAGGAGAAATGCAAGATTGATTCCGATGATGATTAGTGTAAGCGATCAATGTGAAAAATGTAAAAGGATGTAAATATTATACTCACGATATTAGCTACTAGCTGTTGTCCCGCGGCTAAGAAAAAATACACTACGGGAAAAGAAGCGACACACCTAAGCATGTGTGCCGTAAAATCGCTTACGGTTATGAATGGGTGACTGGATGTGTGCGGGAGTGTTCAGGGGGTGCGGGGCGGGGTGCCAACCTCCACCAGATGTTTGTTTCCTCAGGGCTGCTATGACGCAATCTGTCACTTATGTCATGACAGGTGGACACTATTGTCAAATAATATAGAGTTTAAGTGGACAACTATAATCAAATAATATAGACTTTATTATAGAGTTTAAAATTTAGCTATTGTATTGCTCATCAACCCTAGCGTTGAAGTATCGGAACTCGCACGTATAGGGAGTGTGAGTCACGGCTGTGCCCGCGGCTCCGCCCGCGGCAAAAAGTATATCTTACTTATCTGTTTTTCATGCAAACTTTGACTTACCATTTCCGCCCCTTGGGGGTTGACTTTTTAAAAAAGTAGCCTTTGACCAATAACCAAAACACCCGGATGTTTTAACTATGTCCATACCAAATTTTATCAAAATCGGTCCAGTGGTTTAGCCGTGAAAGCGTAACAGACATTTATAATATTCATATGTCTTCATGAACTCGACGATTCTCGTATGTAAGAGAATATAATTATGAAGCGTAGTATGAGCGATTGGAAAATTAAAGCAAGTAGGAAATTGACTGATTCGGAATATTAGCAATGTAGTCGTGAAACGATAAAATAAACACTAAAAGTAGACTGCTATATTAATGTTTGATGACTCCGCAATTGTATATGTAGTTTAGTATTAAAAAGTTTTTAACTAGCCTGTAGTAGGTGTTGTGTCCCATTGCTAGGCAAAGGCCTTTTAATAAAAAAATTACTGAAAGAAAATTAAAGGAATAAAAATGACAAACCAAAGGAAAAATGTCAGAAATCTGATAGTAAATAAATGAAGTATTGTAAGGATAAATGAAATCGATTAATAAAACATAAATAAAGATGGACTGTATGTATGTGTTTTCAAGTCTTTTATTTCAGTAGATATATTTACCAAAAGCAAATACTATTTTATGATTTTGGTGTTTTTACTTGCTTACTTACGGTGACTCCTAACACAGGTATATTTTACCTAAAAGGAGTCTCCTGCCACTTGTAGTAACCAATATTTTTCATTTTAGGGTTCCGTTCCTCAAAAGGCAAAAACGGAACCCTTATAAGATCACTTTGTTGTCTGTCTGTCAAACTTTTTTTCTCAGGAACGCTTAAAGGTATCAAGCTGAAATTAATATTGAATACTCGGTCTCTTTCTGCAAAAAAATAATCAAAATATTTAATAATAATTATACGTCAACGCGATCAAGAGATATTACCGTAAATGTTGCGAATTTTCGCATATTTTGCGATTTCAGGCAGCACTCAAAACCTATGGGGTACTTCCCGTTGACCTAAAGTTATGAAATTTGGCAAAAAGTTAGGTCTAACAGTACTTATACAGGAATAAATCTGAAAATATGTTATTGGAAGTCTAAAAAAAGTGTTACAAACTTATTTTTGAGCTGGATTCAGTATGAATCTTAGGTATCGAACTGAAACTTGTTTGTTTTTGAAACTAATTGGTCTTTTAGTTAGAGCTATAATGTGAGATGCTTTGCCTGTACGGAACCCTCGGTGCGCGAGTTTGACTTGCACTTGGCCGTGTGCGTTACCCTGGCAGGAAAGTGTGTCCTGGAGTTAAGTGAATGGATCCAAAACGTTGTGCGTAGTCTAGTGTACATGTGCCGCGAATAAAACTTTTGTGCGTCTTGTAGTTTAGGAAAAAAACGGAAATCTAGGATTCTGCTAGGGTAACGTCGTTCTAGCAGGAAAGTTCTAAACGAATGATCGGAGAGAGAAATATTCTGGGGGGGCAGAGAGCTTAGAGCTGTGCATTGACCTGGGCCGAAAAGATCATTTGTGCGTCTTCAGGTTTTCGGGATATTGCATTTCCTGCTAGAGTAACGTTTTACAAAATCGTGGATCTCCTAGATCCATCGTATGTGCGCCTGTAAGATAAATATACATGAGTAGCTATTCATTTGTGCCCATCTGTGCCATAATTACATTTAAGAAAATATTTATAATTTTAAAGCAATCGCGTTGTCTTTGAAATCACAAAAAAAAATCATAGCGCCTAAATGAAAAGACGTGTAAGCTCGCTGAAAACTGTATTCGATTCTTCTATACACCTATAATAACCACAAAAAGTTTCTGAAGTGCACATGTATTCATTATTGAATAATATTACTAAAAGACAAAATTAGGTGACTTAACTTTGACGTCAACATACAAGAAACCGGCTCAACCCAATAAGTGTGCGTGTGAACCAAAGATTAGTGTGTTCAGTCATAAGTTATCGTGGAAATTTTCAGCTCAAAATGTTAAGGATATAAGTATATAAACACAAATCCAAAAACATATGAACAACGGCAGATTATTCGGCCAAATTAGAATGACTACAAAAAAGCGACGGTTTCATACATATCGATAACCTTCTCTATTGAACGTATTATACCTAAGCTGTTCGTACAGTCGCATTCAAACGTTTATTAGCAAATGCCAACCTGTAATTTTATTTGTGGGAAATAGTGGAAGTAATTAAAAAATATGTATTGTTGTTAAATAGGGATTTGTATAAAAGTTAAGGTCGTGTTCCTTATTTGTCGAAATAGGTAGATTAGGTACCTACTATAAAAATACAAAATGTGTTTTTTAAATGTGAAAGTTTATTTAGGTACCACTATTATGAACTAGCTACATGGCTATGGCTACTGTTTCTTCTTCCATGTCAAGTCGTACAATTCTGCACACCGACCGATGTTTCCTTCCTCCGCGCGGCACCCGATGACGTTGGATTAGTTTTCTGTCTACGGATAACAAAAACAATAGGGAGGGAGTCGCTTTGTCTAGCTAGCGTGAAGAAAGTGAGATAACTAGTAAGCAAAATGGTATAAGTGGGACAGAGATAGATATATAATCGTCATTCTATTTTCAATAATGCGATGTATTTTGCTTTTTACTAGAAGTGAGTCATCTTTTCTCTTGGTAAACAGTTTGGTGCGTTGCGTGCATCACGCGTGCATGTTGTATGTTATGACGCTATGGAGATCCTGTTGCGCAGTTGCGTTTGTTTACTAATTAGATGTTGGTTAAAAGTTTATGAAGTTGGAATGGAATAATCTGCAATGGTAAGTAAATATTTAAGTTACCAATGGTTAGAAAGGAAGGCATTTGATTTTCTTTAGCAGTAAGTAAATATTATTTTATTGTTCGAGACCCACAGCCAAAAGTGCAGTCCAAAGTCATTGAGTCATTTTTGTTTTCGGCTAAGCAGTTGATTTGAAAATGCAATATCCCAATAAGACTGGAAATCCTTACGGTGTCAAATCCGTTTGTTTGTTACCTCTTCATGCTTTATCTACTGAGAAGGACATAAGGTACCTTTCATCCCGGGAAAAAGCAATGTTCCCAGTGTCCACAGTAGTAGTTTGATCTGTGATTTGATGCCATAATATTTACTATTAAAATTACCTATGTATAAGAGAATAAAAATAATAATTTCCAAATCAAAAACCTCTTTTTTTATTTTATATGGCCACTATGTGCATGTCCTGTGCATTTTATATCCATACTAGCTTTTGCCCGCGGCTTCGCCCGTGTGAATTTCCCACGGGAACAGTGCTTTTTCCCAGGTATCTTATGTTCTTCTCAGTACTTATAACAATGTGTATGCGAAATATCAGGAAGAATGGTTCAGTAGATAAAGCATGAAGAGGTAACAAACAAACAAGTAAATAAACAAAAAAACTCACTTTCGCATTAATAATACTAGTTAGGATAGTTAGGATTTTTTAATTATTTCCTCAAACTTTGGGACAAACAAAACCTCAACTGGGAATTCCCGACAGACGTTTGATAGCGACTGTACGGCCAACAGCTCAGGTATAATACGTTCAATAGAGAAGGTCATCGATATGTATGAAACCGTCGCTTTTTTGTAGTCATTCTAATTTGGCCGGATAATCTGCCGTTGTTCATATGTTTTTGGATTTGTGTTTATTTACTTATATCCTTAACATTTTGAACTGAAAATTTCCACGATAATATATGACTAAACACACTAATCTTTGGTTCACACGCACACTTATTGGGTTGAGCCGGTTTCTTGTATGTTGACGTCAAAGTTAAGTCACCTAATTTTGTCTTTTTGTAATATTATTCAATAATGAATACATGTGCACTTCAGAAACTTTTTGTGGTTATTATAGGTGTATAGAAGAATCGAATACAGTTTTCAGCGAGCTTACACGTCTTTTCATTTAGGCGCTATGATTTTTTTTCGTGATTTCAAAGACAACGCGATTACTTAAAAATTATAAATATTTTCTTAAATCTAATTATGGCACAGATGGGCACAAATGAATAGCTACTCATGTATATTTATCTTACAGGCGCACATACGATGGATCTAGGAGATCCACGATTTTGCAAAACGTTACTCCAGCAGGAAATACAATATCCCGAAAACCTGAAGACGCACAAATGATCTTTTCGGCCCAGGTCAATGCACAGCTCTAAGCTCTCTGCCCCCTCAGAATATATCTCTCTCCGATCATTCGTTTAGAACTTTCCTGCTAGAACGACGTTACCCTAGCAGAATCCTAGATTTCTGTTTTTTTCCTAAACTACAAGACGCACAAAAGTTTTATTCGCGGCACATGTACACTAGACTATGCACAACATTTTGGTTCCATTCACTTAACTCCAGGACACACTTTCCTGCCAGGGTAACGCACACCACTTGGCCGGTTTTTTTACTATTGCTGGGTGACGTTCACTTTAGATTGGAGGCATAAGAAAAACAGTGATATGGTATGTAAATATAAGTTTATTATCAGCATAAGAGTACGCAGCAGAGCGTGAAGGCGCGCGGGCCCTGCGCGCGCAGCGACAGCCACTGCTGCTGGTTGGGCACGTACATCTCCGCCGGCATCAGCTGCTCGCCAGGGGACTCTTCTGAAATACACATTTCATTATTTTATAATAAATATCCGTGCTCTGTTGAATAGGAGGGGGGGAGGGATGGAAGGTCAACAGCAACAAGGCAGGATACAGTTTCACATTATAGACAACTAGCTTTCGCCCGCGGCTCCGCCCTTACTTATGTTGATCCCTCGGAAACCGTACTTTTTTTTTGGGATAAATGATGGCCTATGTCCTCTGGACCCTTTTTTTTAAATCATTTATTCTATATACACAAAAAACACTCATAGAAACATTTACCGAACTGCGGAAACCTCGCAGGGTTTATCTGTGTTCGGTGAGTCGCTATTATACTTAGGAACAAGGTATTTTTTTAATTTAAGTTTAAATTTTTTAAAGTTAAGTTTATACAACTCCTGTAGATCAGATGGAAGTTTATTAAGATAATTTGGTATCATGTAATTAGGTATGTGACTATGTGTATGCAAAAGTTATGACGATCGGTTCAATAGATAAAGCGTGAAGAGGTAACAAATAAACATACTCACTCTCGCATTTATAATAGAGTGCGTTCCCCTAGCAAAAAAGTACTGCATATTAAAACGTGATGTTACTAAATAATTAGAGTATGACGTCGTGTAAATGTTTATATAAGTTTCAAATTTGTGCATCAATTAGTTTTTGAGATTTTAATTACAAACAGATTCTGCCAGGATGACATTTAGAACATTCCCCCAGCAAAAAAAGTTCTCGGATCGAAATGAAAGTAAGTACAATAATTAGAGTGTCGTGAAAGGTAAATGTTTATGAATAAATATAATTTGTGTATCCAAAGACTTGGGAGAAATTCAAAATTCTGCTGGGGGAACGTTTGGCCGGATGCTGGATCTCCTAAATGGCATGGGGTAGAGATATGACTTTTTTTACACAAGTTGTTATTCATTTGTGTATAATGTTTGTAAAAACAGAAATTTAAAAAATATTACCGTTCAAGAGCTAAAAATAAAAACGTGAATTTAGGTATTTTGGCGCTTGTACTATAAATATGGGCCCTAGAGACTAATTGGTGGCGTGAGTTTGTACCTTGAAGTTCTTTTCAATGTCCATGTAAGTATCAACATAGTATCATAAGTATTTAATAAGTTATGAGAATAAATGCAATGATTCAGCCGCCATGAATTTCGACAGTCCATTAGACGAGTTGGTCTATTATTTACGAAATTCACATGTTTTGCATTAATTGCTAAATATAGTTAACTATCCATTCACCAAAAATCAGATCAATATATGTAGTAGTTTAAGAAATATAATTATAAATCCAAGCCAAGGTGAAATAGCATGATAAGCCGACCAAATTCGAGAATCTAGCAAAAAGCGGCCGTACAGTATATATTACCAACCATCCGAAATTTGCAGTATTATAAACGTAATTTAGTACAGGCGTGTACACAACTGAACTAATATAATTTTCAATGAAGAGCTTTTGTCCAGGATTTCAAGATTTTTTGTTGTTACTTATTTATTTATTTTTTTTGCGTTTAGTTACAATACAATATTAATTGGAAAACTGCGCTCGTTCTATCTTAGGTACCTAGTATAGGACCGATTCCTACTGGAATGGCTGCGGCGCGGCAATCACTTTCACTATGATAGAATTATAAACCTTATATTTCTACCCCATACGTACATAACTTATATAACCGCGCTATTGTAGTGCCTCCGGTATGTTTGAAGAGGCTGGTATAGATTGTTTTGCTACGATCATGCGCCACCCTTTTTGCTCAGGAGAGTGCGCGGTAGTACCAACAGCATCCTAAAGATGATAGGTACGAGGTGGGACTGCCCGCACTTGGCTCACTGCCGGAGCTTACATGCTCCATGCAGAAATATATTATAATAAAATAGTTTTGGAGCGTGAGAGCTCTATATAATAATAAATCGTTGAATATTATTTTATTGGTAAACATAAGACCCGATAAGGGTCTATAGTTTAATAATATTTAATGAAAGTAACATAATAGATATCGGTAAATGCTAGGCCACCAAACGAATATGAATGAATACAGTTTAAAATTTATGACAGGTGAAATAAGTATGTATGTGCCAGCGCACGTATAATAAGATCCAAAGAGGATGAACGCTTAGCCGCGTTAAAGTTTGTAGGGTGTGATATTAACATATTTAAGTTAATTTAATAATGTAAGATATGAGTGTAATCACTTGAAATAAAGATATATTATGTTGGTTCGTTTTTCAGAGCCACACGGGTCCATTGGGACCCGATCCTTTGAGGCGTTCATGGGCCCAAAGCCGTCATGAAGAGGCCTTTTTGTACCTTTTTATCTAAAAGTGAGATGGCTGCATCTGCGGAGATCTGCCCCTTAATGTACCATAGATATGATATATGTGATATACTAACCTAATTTGAAGAAATAAGATGTTTTTTTAGGGATGCTAACATTTGAGCACCCATCTGTACACAGAAAAAAGAGGTAATACACTATCAATTTCAGTAAACCACTTCAATATACTGCACGGTCGCTTTTTGGTAGACTCTCGAATTTGGTCGGCTTATCATGGTATTTCACCTTGGCTTGGATTTATAATTATATTTCTTGAACTACTGCATATATTGATCTGATTTTCGGAGAATGGATAGTTAACTATATTTAGCAATTAATGCAAAACATGTGAATTTCGTAAATAACAGATCAACTCGTCTAATGGACTGTCGAAATTCATGGCGGCTGAATCATTGCATTTATTCTCATAACTTATTAAATACTTATGATACTATGTTGATACTTACATGGACATTGAAAACAACTTCAAGGTACAAACTCACGTCACCAATTAGTCTCTAGGGCCCATATTTATAGTACAAGCGCCAAAATACCTAAATTCACGTTTTTATTTTTAGCTCCTGAACGGTAATATTTTTTAAATTTCTATTTTTACAAACATTATACACAAATTAATAACAACTTGTGTAAAAAAAGTCATATCTCTACGCCATGCCATTTAGGAGATCCAGCATCCGGCCAAACGTTCCCCCAGCAGAATTTCGAATTTCTCCTAAGTCTTTCGATACACAAATTTAATTTATTCATAAACATTTACCTTGCACGACACTCTAATTATTGTACTTAGTTTCATTTCGATCCGAGAACTTTTTTTGCTGGGGGAATGTTCTAAATGTCATCCTGGCAGAATCTGTTTGTAATTAAAATCTCAAAAACTAATTGATACACAAATTTTAAACTTATATAAACATTTACACGACATCATACTCTAATTATTTAGTAACATCGCGTTTTGATATTCAGTAGTGTTTTGCTAGGGGAACGCACTCTTTATAATATTAGTTAGGATGCAACGACATAGCAGACGTGTGTGTAAAAACTCATAAATAAACAGGTAATAGTTCTAATTTAGGTTCCAAAATTTGGACCGAGCGAAGCAAACCAAACTTGATTATTATTTGTTTATTAGAACGCGCTAATCTCTGAATTTACTGGTCCGATTTCAAAATATTACTATATATGACAGCCACATGATGAGGCTATAGGATATCCAGAGTATCGAAATCCATACGGAAACGAAGCCGCTGACCACAAAGAGTTATAACAAACCGAAGTAGTGACCTTGTTTCCTTGCGAGCTGCGCGGTGGCGTGCTGCATCGCGAGCAGGTCCCCGGGCGCGTGCAGCAGCAGCCGGCCCACGCCCTCGCAGCGTCTGCACACATTTTATATGTATGTACAGTCAAGGGTCATACCTCGAAGACTATGGCCTAGCCGTAAAGATCATATTGCCTTGTAGATTCTGACTGCACTTTTGACTCTTGACTGTACAATGATGGTCAGATAATTAAGGCCTCGCAGTCTCGGATTGACTTGTGGTGGAAGAGATATCCCGCAGCGTCACCCAACCCGCTATCAGAGCACCTCCCCCCTGGATCTAGTCTACCTTGGCCGACATGGAAGTCTATAAACAGACTCCGGACACAAGTCGGCCGAAGCAAAGAAAATATGTCCAGGTGGGGATATAGCTCGGAAACAGCCTGTTTGTGTGGTGCCTCTCCCCAAACTATGGCACATTTATTGTCTTGCCCAGCGTGCCCTACTACCTGTACGCTTAAAGACCTATATGACGCAACAGATAATGCTGTATCTGTGGCGTCATATTGGTCATCACAAATTTGACCCGCCGAGTCGACACGCTAAGAAGAAGAATTAAGGACACCAGTCAATTTTCATACATTTTAATGCAATTTTTGCGGATTTTTTAAACATATCCAATCAGCTCTAAGCTCATGCACAGGTTGCTGTCATTATAATATACCTCAAAACTTCATTCTGCAACATCTGCTTCCTGGCCGCGGCAGCGAGCTGCTTGCAGTCGTTCAGCCACACCCGCACTTCGTTGAAGTCGGCTAACAGCTGCACTGCTGCGTCTTTGCTATAAAAATAATAATAATATACCTAAGTTTTATTAAAATCATTCAAGCAAAGATATGTCTTGTGTACAAATCGGTCGGTCGAATCAAGGCGAAATAAGGTTTTACAACTAGCCGAGCCCCGGGGCTTCGCTCCCGTGAGAATTTCGGGATAAAAAGCACCCTATGTGCTATTTCCGGTTTTTTTTTTAACAAACCACTAGGCTAGGGTTACTGACCTAGGGGGACACCCCACAGAGCTAGCGTCCACGTCGCGTCCCCTGGAAACGTCGCGTCCTGTCCACCGTAACGGAGTGGCAGGCCGGCGGCTAATAGTTCTGTGCAGCCGGAGCAACAATTGCTAAATACGATGTCTGAGCGCCATAATACGCGGGACGCCTCCGGGCGTTTCCGAAAGAAAGGCCCTTCTCAGGGCCACCCAAAAGGCCCTTCTGAGGGCCAACCATTGGGGAGGGAGGGAAAAATCGGGGGTAATATTTCGGATGGGGAAGAAAAGGGTCGGATCTGGAGAGATCCAGATCCGATCACAGCAAGGAGGTGTCGGAAGGGGAGGCTACCGATGGGAGTGTGGCGGTAGGCCAGAGGAGGCTGGGGAGCCTGATGGGAAGCATGGGCTCTATCACCTCGTTGTCGGAGTCGGTGCTGGGAAGCAAGCGCCTCTTCTCAGAGGTGGCGAGCGGCTCCGACACCGAGGTTGGCGCGCCAAAGCCGAAGGCGGTGGCCAAAAGGGGAAAAGCTCGGGGTGCCTCGTCCCAGACTAGGGCCCGGGCTGAAGTCAGAAGGAGCCGGGAGGAGGATGCTGAGGCCTCCTTCTCGGCCACCCTGGAGGCCCGGGCCTTCCGGAAAGGAGGACCCCCGAGTGGGGATGAGGAGGAGGGGTCTGTCATGGCCCCAATTGAGGTGCGGGACTTCGGTGCCATGGGCGCCGATGGCCTCATGAGCACCGCGGTGGAGAGGCTGGGGATTATCACCAGCCTCGTGCAAAAGACGACTGCCCTCAAGGGGGGCTACAGTGCGAAGATCATGCGGGCCTCTTTGGATATCCGGGACATTGTGGACACCCTGGTGGCGCGCAGCGAGTCGGACGAGGTCCGGCGCCTCAGAGCTGACAATGGCCGCCTCCAAAGAGAGGTGGCCAACATGAAGGCAGAGGTCGCTGCGCTCCGCCGGGGGTTCGAGGAGGCCCGACGCGAGGTCTCAGGGAGGCACACTGCTGCCACCCGCATATGAGGAGATGTTACAGAGGCTGGAGGCCTCCGTGGGCCGGATGATCGAGGAGAAGTTGGAGGCTCGCCTACCTCGGAGGGCTACGCGCCCACCTCTGGCGGGCGACAACTCGGAGGTGGCGAGGGCCGCGAGAGCGGCCATTGAGGAGGCCTCCGGCCAGAGCCCGAGGCTGCGGCCTGAGCGGCCGGCGGCGGTGGAGGAGATGGAGGTCCGGGCTCCAGCACGTCCGGCCCCAAAGAAGCAGGCCCGTAGGGGTGCCCAGAAGGAGACGGAGTGGGGGCCTTTCGGGCCTTCGACCTCCACAGCTCCGACCCCGGCGGCTCCAGCCTCAGCAGCTCCGGTCGAGGAATTCCCGGAGCTGCCCTGGGTGGAGGTTCGGGGGAAGGGGAAAGGGAAGGGGAAGGGCGTGGGGAAGAAGACCCAGCCCAAGCCAGCGGCGGCACCTACGGGCGCCCCCGCTGCGGTGTCCAGGGCACCCCCCAAGACGGCGTCGGCGAGGGCGGCCAAGCTGTCGGTCCCGAGCTCCTCGGCTGTGATCATAAAGTTGCAGCCGCAGGCAGCGCAGAACGGGGCCACCTACAGCTCCGCCCTCCTCAAGGCCGAGCAAGATGTCGACCTGGAGGAGCTGGGCATTAGCTCGCTACGGATCCGCCCGAGTGCGACCGGAGCGAGGCTAATAGAGGTGCTCGGCTCCTCTAATTCAGAGAAGGCTGACGTGCTTGCGTCGGCCTTGACGGTGGCCCTGTCCGGTGTCGCGGACGTCACCAGGCCCGTCAAAACCGCGGACTTCCGCGTGACGGGCCTTAACGATGCGGCCACAGTGCAGCGGGTAAAGGCTGCGGTCACGCAAGCCGGGAGCTGCGCGGTGGACCAGGTCTGGGTGGGTGAAATCCGCCCAGACTGGCGGGGCTCTGGCTCTGTCCTGATGCGCTGCCCAGTGACAGCAGCCAAAAGTTGGATGAGGCGGGCAGCCTCAGGGTGGGATGGGGCCGCGCGCAGCTCCGGCTGCTGGAGGCGCGCCCCATGCACTGTTACAAGTGCATGGGGAAGGGCCACACAGCCGCGCTGTGCCCATCGGAGGCGGACCGCAGCCGGCTCTGCTACAGGTGCGGGGAGGAGGGACACTTGTCAGCCTCCTGCACAGCAGAGCCCCGCTGCGTGGTATGCTGCGACGCTGGTAAGCCGGCCAATCACGTCATGGGGGGTAAGTCCTGTAACCCCCCGCCGACCCGAGGGAAAGGGCCGTCCCCTCCTCCGCGTGAGGACAGACGGGAGGTGGCGCCAGACGGCCAAATGGAGGAGTGATGGGGGTCTCCTTCATACAGGCCAACCTCAACCACTGCGCCGGGTCGCAGGATCTGCTCCTGCAATCTATGGCGCAGTGGGATGTGGACGTCGCGGTGATCTCGGAGCCGTACGCGGTCCCCTCCCTGCCCCATTGGGCCGGGGATCTAGACGGCACCGTGGCCATCGTGGCTAGGACCACCCCCTCGCGGACCCTATTAGAAGACGGCGGAGGGGTGTGCGACGCAGGCGCTACCTTGCGCGCCTGCAAGCGCCGTAGAGTGTGGAGCTGGTTGTCCCACCCGGCGGCAGGGGTCTTCCAGGTGTCGGAAGGTGCCCCTGAGAATGGTGAGTCCGGTCTCCGATAACAGAGACCGGCCAGTTGCTGAGGCGCCTTGTGTTAGATAGATCCGAGGCGCCTCCCTGTAAAGCGGCCGACGGCATCCGCAGGGGGTTTTAGTGGGTAGTCTGGGCCGGCCAGCGGCCCAGGAGTCCCACACTCTGTGTGTAAAGGCATTTCCCCCTGCGAATCAAAAAAAAAAAAAAAGGGTTACTGACCTAAACTTTACTTTGGCCACGTATATGTGATGCAGCCAGGACTCGCACATGATCCGTAGCACCATGTTCAACGTGCTGACGTCAGTCGTCGCCTTTATCACCGGCAACAACATCTTATCTGAAAAACGTTTCATAATATTAAGTTTCAATCAAATTGAATTAGCTTCTCTCTCAGCCGAAAGACTTCCACTGCTGGACAAAGGCCTCCCCAAAACATTTCACGTTGACCGGGCCTGCGCTGCCCGCATCCATGCGCGTCCCACGACCTTCGCCAGGTCGTCGGTCCACCGAGTGGGAGGCCTGCCAACAATACTTTTTCCGGTTCGTGGTCGCCACTCGAGAACTTTTCTGCCCCAACAGCTATCTGTTCTACGAGCTATGTGACCCGCCTACTGCCACTTAAGTTTGGCGATTCTGCGGGCTATGTCGGTTACTTTAGTTCTCCTACGGATCTCCTCATTTCTGATTCGATCACGCAGGGAAACTCCGAGCATAGCGCGCTCCATCGCCCTTTGGGTGACCTTGAGCCTTCTTATGAGGCCCATAGTAAGCGACCACGTCTCTGTTCCGTATGTCATTACTGGCAACACACACTGGTCAAAGACCTTAGTCTTGAGACACTGCGGTATTTTGGACGAGAAGAATCGCGAAGCTTCCCGAATGCTGCCCAGCCGAGTTGGATTCGATGATTGACCTCTTTCTCAAAGTTGGACTTACCTAACTGAACTGTTTGTATTACTGTTGAATTAGCTTACTAATAACATATTTATAAAAAAACAAAGCTAAAAATGTAGTTCTAATGAACTACTATTCAATTTCACTTTAATGATGAAAACTCAGCCTTATGTGACACTAAATAAAATAATCCACAAGGCTGCCTTTACAAAAACATTTTGTGGATTATTTTTCTAACATAGGGCGGCAAACGAGCAAACGGGTTACCTGATGGTAAGCGATCACCGCTGCCCATGAACAACTGCAACACCTAAAAGGGGTATCACAGGAGTGAACCAATTGTAAGTCCAATGTCGTATAGGTTCGGAAACATCGCCGCAGGAAGTTGATTCCACGTTGTGGTCGTACGCGGCAAGAAGTGGCTTTTAAAACGTACGGTGGTTAAAGCCAGTTATCCACATAGTATGGATGAAATTTAAATTTATGACGGGTGGTACGGTGGATCACATAAGCTATCAACTTGCTACGTTATTATTTTATTATTTGCGTTGCAGAAACCGGGTGTAAGTTACCTAATCTTTAGCCTACCGCTTACCTAGGAACTCGTGTACGTATAGCGAGTGTTCAGTCAGAGTCGCCGCCAGAGCGCAGCACTCGGGAAGATCATGGTGAGGTGATTTAGTATCGTATAAGCTAAGTTACCTAATCTTAAGCCTACCCCTTACCTAGGAACTCGTGTACGTATAGCGAGTGTTCAGGTTGCGGCGGCGCGGCCACCCGCCGCCAGAGCGCAGCACTCGGGAAGATCATGGTGAGGTGCGCCAAACTAGTAGTAGCGCACACGCTCGACACCACGCCCACTATCTCCTCCGACGCCTCCTACAATACCGTTTACTGGTTTTTTTTCGCTACACAGACCTCATCTCTGTCCTCGGACAAGGTTGTGGTCAAGAGCAAACCCATCCTAACTAATATTATAATTGTGAAAGTGAGTTTGTTTGTTAATTTATTTCAATACTCAATGTTTTATTGCATTATTATATTTGTTTGTTTGTTACCTCTTCACGCTTTATCTACTGAACTAATCTTACTGAGTTTTAGCATATACATAGTTACAAATACTGAGAAGGATAATAGGGATACCTTTATTTCCGAGAAAACGCACTGTTTCCGCGGGAAATTCACGCGGGCGAAGCCGCGGGGAAAAGCTAATCTTTTATTTAAAAAAACCTCTCGTCCCACATCTGGGCAAAGGTTCTTTTTCCAGATTTCCCTGTTCAAGGCCTCTAATACCTCTAGATTATCCTATCTTAATAAGTATATCATAGTGAGCGTCGTCGGGTCGTATCAAGAAGGAAAACAGTTGGCAATGGAGAGAGAAAAATGGAATTAACTCCACCGACAAGAGCCTCGCTCTTAAATTTGATGATGATGATGATGACTATATCATCTTATTAATGCGAAAGTTTGGATGTGAGTTTGTATGTGATTTTTATACTCAATCACGCAAAATCTACTGGACGGTGTTGTGAATAAGGT
>CM031581.1:13098344-13167344 GCA_018467065.1 Ephestia elutella
GACTGCAAACCTTGGAAAAGCACATAGCGAAAACAGGAGGTGTGAAAAAAGCGCTTAAAGAACTGAAGGAATCAAATAAGGAATGGATACCAAAACTAAACAAAAATGGACAAGCTGCAACTAAGAGAAAAAATATAAAAGATATAGCCACAAAATTTTACAAAGACCTCTACGCAGACCCAGACCGCACACAAAGCCACGATGTAAGAACAAACGAAGCTAATGCTGAACCAGAGATACTCCCCAGTGAAGTAAGAAAAGCAATATATTCCCAAAAAATTGAAAAAGCTCCAGGACCAGACAGAGTGACTAATGAACTTCTCAAAGGTACCATCGACGAACTAGTACCAATACTCACTTCACTATTTAATGAAATACTTTCAAGTGGCATTATCCCTGAACAGTGGAAAACATCAAATATTATACTCATATTTAAGAAAGGACAAAAAGAAGACATAGGAAATTTCCGACCTATCAGTTTGATGTCGAATGTCTACAAAGTATTTGCCAAAGTTATCCTGGAAAGAATAAGCAAAAAGTTAGATGAAAACCAACCTAGAGAGCAAGCTGGATTCAGACAAAAATACTCCACTTTGGATCATATACATACAGTAAAGCAAATAGTGGAAAAATGTAACGAGTATAACATAAAACTGTATATTGCATTCATTGACTACAGTAAAGCCTTTGACAGCATTAAGCACACAGCTTTATGGGAAAGTCTGGAACAACAAGGGATGTCTTCAACCTACATCAATATTATAAAGAACATATACACAGATAGTGAAGCGAGGATCCAACTTGAAACTCTGGGTAATAAGTTTAAGATTGAAAAGGGAGTAAGACAAGGAGACCCACTTTCACCAAAACTCTTTACCGCAGCTCTTGAAGGTGTGTTTAGAAAACTATACTGGGAAGATTATGGGTTGAATGTGCAAGGGGTCAAACTGAGCCACCTAAGATTTGCAGACGATATAATCTTGTTCGAAGAAAACCCATTTCACCTAGCTAATATGTTAGAAACGCTGAACAACGAAAGCAAGAAAATCGGCCTCTGCATGAATAAAGATAAAACAAAACTGCTCACCAACTCTGAACCTGTAACAATAAAAATTGACAATCATCCCCTTGAATATGTACCAGAGTATATCTATCTCGGACAAGTCATATCGCACAAAGAGCAAACAACAAAGGAAGTAGAACGAAGAATAGCAAATGGTTGGAAGACATACTGGTCCTTAAAAGAAGTTATGAAATCCAAAAAACTATCCATGAAAATAAAAAGAAAAGCCTTCAACACATGCATACTCCCAGTTATCACCTATGGATGCGAAACCTGGGCTCTCACAAAACAACATATAGAAAAGCTAGAACGTTGTCAAAGGGCAATGGAAAGAAGTATGTTGGGAATCAGAAGGCAAGATAGAGTTAGATGTAGCACAATAAGGGAAAAGACTAGAGTTGTAGACATAACTACACGAATAGACCAACTAAAGTGGAGATGGACAGGCCACATGATCCGAGATCCCCAAAACAAATGGTGCAAAATGGTCACTGACTGGTACCCCAGGGATAGAAAAAGAAGCAGGGGACGCCAAACAACAAGATGGGAGGACGACCTTAAACTTACGGCTGGATGTCATTGGAGGCGGGTAGCTCATGACAGAAACCAATGGAGGATGTTGGAGGAGGCCTATGCCAAGAGGCACACTGAGCTTCGAGACATCCTTTAAGACACAACTCTGTTTAAAAACTCAACTGTATAGCTCAGAATAAACAGGCTTATTATTATTATTATTTATATTTATTGGTTTTTATATCTCCCAAAAACGGTTTTGGGGATTTTTAACTGTTTACGCGGGCTTGTGGCCAAACGTAAGCAGTGTAGAAGAAAAAGTAAGAATTTTATGAATCTGAAGAAAGAAATTTACGAACAGTACGGCAAGTATTTAATATAACAGCTTTTTGCATAAGTATAAAAGTTAGTGGATGTATTTCTAGCATTTTCAAACTTGTATGTAATAATTTAGGTATAACACCTGTGGAAGAAATTATAATGGGAACTGTTTTTACTGAATCTACACGCCACTGCGATTTCAGTTCTATAGCTAAGTCAGTATATTTTGTAATCTTTTCTGTATGAGTGGATGCAAGGTTGTGGGTGTTGGGGACAGCAATGTCGATTAGGTATACGGTTTTCTTCTTTTTGTCATGCAATGTTATGTCTGGTCTATTGTGATGTACTGTCCTGTCTGTCAGAAGAGTCCTGTCCCAATACAGCTTATAGTCAGGAGAATCTAGGATTACTTGGGGTACGTATTTATAATAAGCAGATTTTTCGGTAATTAATTTATATTTGTTAGCAAGATATTGATGAACGATGGAAGCAACCTGGTCGTGTCTATGTTTGTAATCTGATTGAGTTATGGATCTGCAGGCACCAGTAATGTGCTGTATTGTTTCAGGACTACTGTGACAATGGCGGCAGGAATCATTTTGTGTATTGATATCTCGTATTATGTGTTTTCTATAGTTTTTTGTTTCTATTACTTGATCCTGTATAGCTAGCATGAAACCTTCAGTTTCAGGGAACAGCTCGCCTCGCTTGAGCCATGCGTTTGACGCAGCTTTGTCAACGTTAGGATTGGTCAAGTCGAGGCGATGTCTGCCATGAAGGGATTTTTGGATCCATGCTTGTAGTTTTTCTTGAGTTGTAGTGATTTCTTCTTTCTTCTGTTTACTATTGTCCTTTAAATTAAGAGGTGTGTATTTATTATCTGCTTGGGTAGTTGCTGTATGAAGAGGGGATTGCTGGGAATGTTTATGGAAAAATAATCTAAGCATTGAAATTTGTTTGTTGTGCAGATTCTGAATGTCAATCAATCCTCTGCCTCCTTCATATTTTGGTAGTGTCAATCTTTGGATACATGATCGGGGATGGTGTTTTCTGTATTTTGTCATCAGGGTATTTATATTGCGCTGTAGATTTTTTAGGTCAGTTTGGGACCAATTAATAATCCCAAACGAGTAGGTAAGGATTGGTATTGCAAAACTATTGATGGCTTTAATGGTATTTCGAGCGTTAAGGTGCGTATTGAGAATGCGATGTAGTCTAGTTCTAAACTCGTTGGTCAGTTTTTGCTTAATTTCTTTATGATGTATTTGTTGACTTTGATGGTATCCTAAGTATTTATATCCTATTGCTTGATCTACAGGTTCTATTATTTCTTCATTCCTGAGTATATATGTATTATTTTCTGTTTTCCCTTTATGAACTGACTGAATTTTACATTTATCTATTCCAAATTTCATGTTTATATCGGCTGAAAAAGTTTCTGTAATGTCTGCTAAGGTATTTATTTCTTCTAGAGACTGACCAAAGAGTTTAATGTCGTCCATATACATTAAATGGGATAAAATGTGACAGGTGTTTTCAGATTTAATTTTGAATCCTTTCCCACTGTTTTTTAGTAAGTTAGAAAGAGGATTAAGTGCTAAGCAAAACCAGAGTGGGCTCAGTGCATCCCCTTGAAATATGCCCCTTCGTATTTTAATGAAATCTGTTTCTACATTTGTGTTTTTATTATTAAGTATCAATTTAGTATTCCAATTGAGCATTAAATTTTTCAAAAGTTAATTAGTGTTGGGTGTATTTTATAATGTTCTAAGATATAAATTAGCCAAGTGTGAGGAACAGAATCGTATGCTTTCTGATAATCAATGTACATAGAGTAAATATTTCTTTTTTTAATGTGTGCCTGTTTGGTTGCTACTGCGTCTATAATAAGCTGTTCTTTACAGCCTCTGCTATTTCTACGACAGCCCTTTTGTTCCTCAGCTAGAATTTTGTGATCTACTATATGAGAATAAATAGATTCGTTGATACATGAAGTGATAATTTTGTATATTGTTTGTAGACAGGTTATGGGGCGATATTTCGCTGGGTTAGCAGTATCAGTGGCATCTTTTGGGAGCATATATGTAAGTCCTTGTGTAAAATATAATGGTACTGTCTCTGGGGATTGAATAAAGTTATTGATGTGTGTTAGTAAAAGTGTGTGTATGGATGTAAATTTCTTATACCAAAAGTTGTGTATGTTATCTGATCCTGTTGCTTTCCAGTTATGAGTTTTGGCTATGACAGTTTGTAACATATCTATGGAGATGTTTTGAAATTGCATATTTGGTATATCTCGAGTGAGTTCTTTATCTTGCTCAATCCAACTATTTTCCTTGTGTGTAACCGGATTCGACCAAATATCAGACCAAAATGCATGAAGTGCTTCAGTTTGTGGTGTATCAGTATTATTGCTGTTTTGTGCTTGGGCTAGGCCTCTGTAAAATACTTTCTCGTTATTATTAAACTGTTTGTTTTGTCGTTTCCTCTCAGTCGTTTCTTTATATCTTCTTAGTCGATTTGCAGCCACATTTATTTTCTGTTTTATTGTATCTAGGAACTGGGTTAAATCTGTATTTTCATTTTCATATTGAGAGTGTATTTGGTACTGTTGTTTTATTATTATCGACTGTTATGAAAGATCCTTGTTGTCGACCAAACACTGGAACTGGTGTTCGTTCGGTTCCCAACACAAACGGAGTCGCGGGCACAGCTAGTCTTCAAACTATTCAAAGGATCTGTCAGCGATGTGAGCTCTAACGTGTCTTGATAAACTTTTAATAGAAGCCCTTTGAGAGACATCTCACTGGAAATGTTTCTTCTTATTGTGAGTTCTCAAGTGACTTAATAAATGATGCTTATGACTAAACCGATGTTGACACACTTCACATTGGAATGGTTTCTCTCCAGTGTGAGTTCTCAAATGTTTTACCAAATTAAACTTTTGATTAAAACGACGATCACAAACATCACATTGGAATGGTTTCTCCCCAGTGTGAGTTCTCAAATGTCTTAAGAAATTAGACTTTTCATTAAAATGACGATCACAAACATTACATCGAAATGGTTTCTCTCCTGTGTGCGTTCTCAAATGTCGTGATAAATAAGACTTTTGAATAAATTGACGATCACAAACATCACATTGAAATGGTTTCTCTCCAGTGTGAGTTCTCAAATGTTTTACCAAATTAAACTTTTGATTAAAACGACGATCACAAACATCACATTGGAATGGTTTCTCTCCAGTGTGAGTTCTATAATGTATTATCATATTTGAAGGCCGTGTAAACCCCCGCTGACAAACGTCGCACTGGTGTGGTCCCTGAGCAGTCCGAGTTGTTGACTCTCGCCGAGACTCGCGCTGTTTCCTGTTGGTCGTACTTCCGGCAGCTTGTTTCCGTTTGTCAGCTGCCGACGTCTGCGCTGAAGCGACACCTGAAAATGATCATTTTTAATAGTAAAATCTCATGTGTCAGTTTGCTCGGCTTCACTAATCTATGAACAACCAGGATCCAGGAAACAATCCATACGTACATACATGTGATGCAACAACTATGTAGTGTCAGTAGCCAAGACTCAAGTATAGTTATCTACATTGCACATATGGGATGTCCAATAGAGTAAAAAGTTAGTCACCCAGTAGATATAAATACACATCTGGGCATCATAATAGGGTATTTGACTGCTATTGAAGGTTAGTATAAGGATTCCTATAGTGAAGGAGCTGAAACAAAAGAAAATCCTACCTTCCCCTCTCTCTCCCTGCTCTGTCGTGTCCATCTCTGTGTCGCGAGACTGTGACGGACTGACGGGGTCTTCTTCATCAGAGTCGCTTTCCGATTCACAAATGTCGGCCGCGTCTGCTGGCTGCGGGGGACCTGCACACACGCTTCTCATGATGGATCCGCATGGGATGGATTCTGACGGTCAAATTAAGAAAAAAATCGATGTAATAAAATCTTAATAGATGGCGTTTTATGAATCGTAATAATGGCCGAGGCCGAAAGCCGAGTCGTAATAATGGCTGTACCTATATTGTGCGCTTTTTCTTGTCAACCAGAGGCAGAAAAAAAATTACCTAACAGTTGCACAAATCACAATATTGATACTGTTTAGATGTTTTTACGGTTCCGTAGCTCAAAAGGCAAAAGCGGAACCCTTATAGGATCACTTTGTTGTCCGTCTGTCTGTTAAACTTTTTTTCTCAGGAATGCTTAAAGGTATCAAGTTGAAATTAATATTGAATAATCGGGGATCCACGGTATCTTTCAGCAAAAAAATAATCAAAATTATATGTCAACGAGGTCACGAGATATTACCGTAAATGTTGCGATTTTTTGCATATTTTGCGATTTTAGACAGAAATTATCTTTCTTCCCGTTGACCTAAAATTATGAAATTTGGCATAAGCAAGGTCTAACAGTATTTATACAGGAATAAATCTGAAAGTTGTAAATATGTTGTTGGAAGTTGGAAGTCTAAAAAAAAGCGTTACAAACTTATTTTTGCGCTCGTTACAGTATGAATCCTAGGGATCGAACAGCAAAGTTAAGTTTGTTTTTAAAACTAGTTGGTCTTTTAGTTAGAGCTATACTGTAAAATGAATATGGAACCCTCGGTGCGCGAGCTTGACTCGCACTTGGCCGGTTTTTTTTTATTAGGTTTTATAAAAAAAAAAATGCCAATCCCATGCATTTTTGCTTTTTGTATGGACTCGCCTTTTACTAAGCGCCATCTATGAAGTCACCTGGAACTATTTTTTTTTAATTTGGGTCTCGGAAAATCCTCCATACCGTGCATTTAAGCTTTCTGTATGGAATCGCCTTTTAAGAAGCGCCATCTCGGAAAATCACCCATTGTGACAAGTTTCCCTCGTTTGGAACTAGCAGTTGCCATCTCTCAGTCATTATCATTGCTGAATCAATCACACTTGTATTAACTTGTGAACAGATAATGGACGAGCTGTAATAAGAGAAAAACCTACCTTCCCCAAGCTCTCCCTGCTCTGTTGCGTCCATCTCTGTGTCACGTGGCAGTGACGGACTGACGGGGTCTTCTTCATCAGAATCGCTTTCCGCTTTACAAATGTTGGCCGCCCCTGCTGGCTGCAGGGAACCTGCACACATGATTCTTATGATGGATTCGCAATAGTGACAAATTTCCATCATTTGGACCTAGCAGCTGCCATCTCTCAATCAATCATCAGCAATGTTATTTCTAAATCAGTTACATTTATATTAAATTGTGAACAGATATCAATGGAAATATCAGTGAATGTTTGAGTATCAGAATAATGCATACCTTCCTCTGGTTCCTCATATCCAATGTCAGCATTAGCAACATCTGACTCTGGCTCAGTTTTGATTACAACAGGGATTGGTACATCCGTGTTGTTATATTCAGCTATGGAGTACCGTAGTGACCCACAGAGGCCGATAGCTTCACGGTCCACCAATGATATTGATGTTTCAGTTATCTGTCAATATACACAAACTTACTGCCAAACAGACTAATAAATACCTAATTCACATTTTATAATATCACAAAGATTGAAGTTCTACCTCTGATTGTCTGTGCACTATAGCATTCAGCACATTCTCTGCCCAAGCAGAAGTCCGCATCAACTTGAGGCACTTGTTGAGCTGAGCGTAGCAGATGTAACACGCCGCCACGGGCCTCCCGTCAGCCTTGTGCAGCTGAAATTCACAACACAACAGTTAAACACATTTTGTTTTCTTCCAAACGAAGAATTTAATAGAGATGAGCATAAGTTAGTTGCGGTTGTACTAACTGCATTGTTGGTGATCCTCTCGTACACCAGCTGCAGCAAGCCAGCGATGGGCAACAGCCGCACGTCCATCGCCAGACAGACGCGACAGGCAGCTACTGCGTCAGGCATTTCAACAGATATAAGTATTTTCCTTTCGCTCTTATCTATTCTTATTTTCCATGTGCCTATATGGTGCCTATTATAAAAATTATGCGCACACAAAACAACACAATGTTGTATCTACTACTTGTAGCATGTAATCACTACGTTTTAGTTATTCGTTTCGCAAATCACAAACTAAATAGAGAACTAGATTTCACAAACGTTCGCATACGCAAACAAAAAGACCACACTATAATTATGTACATAGCCTTTGCTTTGATAGAATTGATATCCTAGACTATTGAATCGTTCCTTAGTATAGACCAAGCCTTTAATTCGCAAATCGTGACACGTCGGTGCATGACGTGGTGCATCTTTTGACAGTTAAATTCGATAGTGATGAGACATGTAAACTTTTCAATCATTAATCATGCTGTTTTTTTTAAGTATTTAATTTCGATTATAATAAAATAGAAGATAAATAAAATATTTGAGGCCAGTTTGCATTTTTATTTATACATTACTTTTAATTATTTACATGTAACAAATGAACTCCATATTTATATGAATCTATTGATTATGATATATTTATGTGCGAGTGTCGGCTGTGCCAATCACTAATTTTTCTATCTTGTCATTTGTTTCTATCTTGTTTATGAATTTTCTGCTCACGCAGAAAACAATAAGGTTTGGCTTAAACAATCACTCTAGTAGTAAGTATTAAGAAATTCGAAACTCAATGATTGATATGAATGTTAATGTCACATTGACATTGACAATAACTGCTCGTCGTTTTTATCGTCCAAGGCATGAGGCCAAGCAACAACCTAACTAAGTAGTGATTATAAGCTCTTTGCTAACTAACTTTTTCAGAGTAAAGTGCCCCTGTGCCCTTTACACTATCATTATCTTAGTAACATAATAGTATTACAAGGTACAAGCCACAGAAATGTATATCTTTTAACTAGCTTTAGCTCGCGGCCCAAAACCTTCCTCTAATATCTCGATGCCTCAAGATCAAGACCATTTAAGTTCCAGGTTCCAGTTATTTATTTCAGTCAGACCCATCGTAGCATCGGCCATACTCCTAGTGGTACAGTGGGAATTAATATAAAATGGAACCAGCAGTCACCTTAAGGTCATCCTCCCACCGTGTAATTTGTCTTCCTCTCTTTCTCTTGCCGTCTCTTGGGTACCATTCTGTAACTGCTTTGCTCCAATTTTTATTTGAGTCACGCATCATGTGGCCTGTCCACCACCATTTTTGTTGATCTACACGAGTTAGAATGTCTGTGAGTTTAGTCATTTCTCTGTGTTTGTAATATAATGGCTTGAAAACAAAACGCGGGCGTTTCCTGTGGCGTACAGCGGAGCGTCATGTTCCCCGCTACCCGCATTGAGCTGTGACTCATTATATTCAGATCCGCCTCGGTGTGCGGACGGTTGCCCGAGTGCACAGGCTGTTATCATTCTCAGTGACTATCTAGTCGCTCTGTACCAACTTATACCAATAGTCAGGATACGGTGGAGCCCCAGTTAACTGACCCGGTTAAGCCCCGGGTCAGGTTGTGCTGTGGGGCACATAACGTGCGGGGCGGGGCACGTTACTATGCCGTATAATATTAGTGCCAACGGCACATTTGGCGACGAGATAAACGTGAGTACATTAATTAATCTTTAGTAAAAAAAAAAAAAGAAAGTGGGTGGAATATTCAATTTCATTTTATAATCCTATCACTGGGCTTCCGCCCGCGTTAGATTCTTATTCGAGGGTAGAATCTTAAGAAAATATATCGTAAAGAATAATCAGCCATCTCGATAATCAATAATTTAGTGAAAGGGGTACAAAATGACCTTATTGGCTTTGGTACCATGAATGGCTCAAGGGATCTTGGCACCAACATAACAACAATACTTTTTATTTAAATATTAATTTCAATATTTTCCTGCATCTATAGTTTGGCCAAAGTGGCCGTGATGATATACATATATGAAAAAGTTAATAAGTAGGTACTAAACAATAAACGACAAATACAGATTTCACGTAACATTTAATGGCTCTGATTGTGATGAGTGGCACCTAGCTGTTTATGAATAGCTTTTCGCTTAATACAATGAGTATTATTCTGTTAACAATGCACTTTCTGTACATAATTTGAAATATTTGCTCATTCATTTATTCACTGTACAATATTTACAATTTATCATTATACAATGTTACATAAACCAGTAATATGAATGCATACTTAGTATTCTTAGGTTAAAACCTCAGTTTAAAACGTAACTACAGTGATACAAATCATGAGGTCGGCTGGACTGGCACTACCGGCAGGTCACAAGACAGAATATTTATGATTGATTATTTTGCTAAAGCGAAGTATATACATATAGCAATTACCTACTTTTAATTTAACGATTTAACATAAGAAACAAAAATTTAAAGCTTGTGTAGTGTCACTGTGAAAGATACACGAATTTTTGTTTTCTAAAGTTTTTATATTATCAACATAGATAAAACAGTGAAATAAATAGGTATAAAAATGGAATATTATAATTATTTTCTCATCACAATCAAATCAGTTCAATTTGTGTCATATAACTAATACCCAATTTCTGAGATACTTTTGTCAATCTGTTGATCTATTACCATAATAATTGCGTTTCTGAACAACGTACTATAAGCTAAACCATGTTTAATATGAGGTTAACTTAACTGTCCATTGTGTCGATATTGTATATAATAAAGGTACCTAAGTGCAACCAGAACAGGGATTGTGGTCGGCTGGTACCTGAACTAGAAAAAACATGTTTTCCTGGTTCCCAACCCGAGAGATTATTATAATTAACTGATATTTAATCGATAGTGTACTTTTTCCATATGATTGATTAATATTGTGATGAAAAAAAAAACACAAAATTTGAACTAAGAGTAAAATAAAAAATAAATAGTAATAGGTATTAAAACAATTACAAGGGTGCAAGTAAATTTCAGAAAGAACTATAGGAACTATATTCTTGATATGTCTCTAAATATAAGAATTATTTTAACTAAATAGTTAAAAGTTGACTAGTATCATAAAGAAACTACCATCCGAGTTGCAAGAAAATACACGCGAAAATGAAAAAAAAAAAAAAAAAAAATTGAAGGACAGTTTTAAATAATTAGTCTGGTTATAAAAATACATGATATTTTAACCAGTGGAGTTCGTTACAGCTTCTGGTTGACCGGAACATTGATATATGCGTCGATTAAGATGTTGTTCTCTGTGATTACAATATTCAGAAAACAAAAACTGGTTTATGTAACACTGGCGGCCAGTCCCAGCTTTGCAAGGGGGCCATTTAGAGGTAAATTATGTTACATAGAAATAATATAGGTGCTAACGCAGGAATAAATTTTGAAATCAATCCATTGATTAAGATTTTTGTTAAAAATATCTTTAAGGAAAATGCAAAACTTCCATTTTGTATTATGGGAGTGTAAGAAGTGTAGATTGTACACTAAAATGTATTGTATATTTAATGTGAAATAAACAAGTAAAACAAATAAAATAGGTACCTAAATAAATGGATAAAAAAATATATACGGCAGTAAATACTTAGCGTATTTCAACATAATATGACAGACATGTCGATAACATGTACAAGTTTAAGCCACCAGGAAACCTACAATATAAAATGGAGGCATTTATATACTTTACTCAATTATTATTTTACAGTCTACCCTGTAAAACAAAATGGTAATTCATTGAAAGCGAATTAATTAAACTCATTGGTGAAAACATAAATTAAGTTTATTACAAAGGATTTAAGTATGATTGTTCGGTCCTGACAAATACAGTAACTGGGCTATGCCCAACGATTTTGATATTAATTGATGCTATAATAACTACTTTAACGAAGGTACACTCGGTTGCCTTTATATGGTTACATTAATTTACTTCACTAATCACAATGGTACCCCAAGAAGCAAGTTTACGTGCATGAACAAAGTACATTAATTGTTCTTTAATGCACTTTATACCATACATAAATGCTGTTCTAAAAACTATTCATAGTTTAGTTTATTAAAATTTCCAATTGTAATGATGTGTAAGGAAATATTATTTTCCATTGATCATTGACGAGTTAGCAATGAGTCAGTTAATTGTAATGACAACACAATATTTATTTGAAAATAGGGAAAAGCAGTTAAAATATCTAAATACATGGTGTCACCTAAATGTTTTTTTTACTATTTTATACTCCTACTTAATATCCAACAGTATTTTAGTACTTTTGTTTATGAGTCCATAATTATGGATTGATAAGTCAGCATTAAATCGACCTCGGCAATTTTATTGCCTGAAGTCATCATTAAATTGCTAAAGTTACCTTTGTGAACCAAAGTATGAATTCAGATGAATCGATATTATGGATCGTTTAACCAGCATTAAATTGCTAAAGTTACCCAAAAGAAAACGAACAAATAATGAATATTGATGTGCACTTTGTGCTACAAATAAAAATATTATGAATTGTTAAGCTAGCATTAAATTACACGGAATCTGCAGTTAAAATGCTCATAGTCAGCATTAAATTGCTAAAACTTAACTACCCAATATAAAACGAATAAAGAATAAAAATTGATGTGCCCTTTGTGCTACGAATAAATGTTATTCCAATTAGGTATTTAAGTTTATATCTAATTGAGAATAACCAATATGTGTTTCGTTTGAAATAAAATATGTGTAAGGACAATGATAACCTCTGTATGTGGTCCCGGGATAAATTCTCGGTCAGGTCAAATAATCTTTCTGAATCGGCCTGGGTCTAGTAGTGTGCCATCCTACACACAAGCGACTGTTAACAGCAATAATCCACAAAGGTGGATAAGTAATCAATGTGTAAGGACAATAACGACAACCTCCTTGTGTGGTCCCGGGTTAATTTCTCGGTCAGGTCAAATGTTTTGTTTAAATGGGCCTGGGTCTAGTGGTGTGCTATCCTACACAAAAGAGTTCCACTGTTAACAGCTATTCCGTATATGGGTGACTGTAACGGATAAAGTAACGACTGTTATTAATTTAACAGCTATTCCACATAGATGGTCAAAGAAATGATTGTGGTCCAGCAGCTATAAAAGTATTGGAGACGTCCAGTCTTAGCAAATCCATATTGTTGGGTTGTAATTAAATATAATGTATATTGGAAAAATGTATAATGCAGATCATTAAAAAATATATATATTCTGAACCTGCTACTGACAGGTTACAAAAAACTTATTGCCAAATTAAGTTTAAAAAATACAGAATAGTCACTCCTAAGCTAATACATAAACAAATATGTATTTTATTAAACTAATGTAGGAACATTACATACAATTTAATAAAATGATTATTTTAATATAGTATTAATTGAAATTGACACTGGACTGGAAACATTAACATAAAACTAAAGTAGGTATGGATAAATTTAATGTCGTCCTGACAAGATGTTGCCTTGCGGTAAGGTGCCCAGAAGACTGGCAGAATTGCCAAGTTGAATGGCAATACTGATCCTTTGATCAATACCTACATAACATTAAGTTAAAAAAAAAAAACATTATCCTTGTTATTTAGATTTTAAATTAGTTGCTGCTTTAACAGATTTAACTAATAAGCAACTCATGCTTTATTAACAGCAAATCCTCCTTATTTGTGTGTGTTTTATAGAGAAGGTCTATATACTGTTCCGGCTAAGTTTAGATCCAGAATTTACGCCAAGCAATGGTATCGTGTCTACTTCATGACCAAAATAATTAACAATATTTCTGGCATTTCTTCAAAGTTTTGACACACTGTAACAGTTGTCGTTGTTCATCTTTCAACTGTAGTAAGTAATTATTATAAAATACAATTTCTACAAACATTGAACTGGGTTGATCAAATTAAAAAAATAATAAAAATATGATCAAAATACAAGTAAATAAATGCAATATACCGACATGCGGTTGTTAAAATTTTTCAAATTCGGCAAGTATCTACCTCTAACAATGATGTTGCTATGAAGGAATGAATTTTTAGTATGATTAAACGAAAAGTTAAAAAAAAAAAAAAAAGAAAAAGAAAAAAGGATAAGTGGCCGATGTTGGGAAAGTGGACATGTTGATTATGATGAGATTAAAATCTGTGAAACTAAGTGACTTTCGGTAAAGGAAATAGCGCAGAATATTTTAATGATCCCAATTTGCGAGATGAGAATCGAAATTTATTGATGCAGATATGTATATGATTCCTATGAGATTGTTCGCATTCTTTTGACCATGCACTGGATGTAAATAATATCTTTTAAATTTATTGATGCAGATATTTATATGATTCCTATGAGATTTTTCGCGTTCATTTGACCATGCACATGATTATAAAGTAATATAATATATAATAGTAATATAGAAAAAACATACCAAAATAAAAATTAGAAATCATGTCATGTCAGAATGACATAATAGCGACCAATACTGTAATGAGTTTCTTTCGGCGTTTCTTCTCAGCAGTGGTCGTTCCGAAACGCTGGTAATTTGCAGCTTTAAGAATTGCGATGGTATATCATTTGAAATTTGATGTAAAGGGTTACTTTGGATTTATTTCATACTAGTGGTAACGAAAATTATTGAAAACCTGTATTAAAATCATCAAAAGAAAGGAGAGATGTGGCGTACAGCCGAGCGTCATGTTCCCCGCTACCCGCATTGAGCTGTGACTCATTATATTCAGATCCGCCTCGGTGTGCGGACGGTTGCCCGAGTGCACAGGCTGTTATCATTCTCAGTGACTATCTAGTCGCTCTGTACCAACTTATACCAATAGTCAGGATACGGTGGAGCCCCAGTTAACTGACCCGGTTAAGCCCCGGGTCAGGTTGTGCTGTGGGGCACATAACGTGCGGGGCGGGGCACGTTACTATGCCGTATAATATTAGTGCCAACGGCACATTTCCCATTGTCGCCGCTAGGCGGCCGGGGTTCTCATATTGCTCGCACGACTGGCGTCGCGGACGACGGCCATTGTTCAGTGCGGTTCGGTTTGTTTTACGCGTAGAGGTCGCGCGTCTTTTTGTCTTAAACCACGTTGATTGTCAATTAGTTTGAGTTATAATTGTGAATTTCCTTTTTGTTATAACTATTAAGTTTGTGTTTGTGTAACTCTTTATTGTGACTTTTTCCTGTGAGATGTAAAGCGTGGCTGGTCGCTCACATCTACCTGTTGCCGAGTCAACCCTCGGGAAGAAATCTACTTATTTGTTCTGGGGAATTGAGATCTCAGGGTTAGGTAGGGTGATTAGGGACCCCCCCTTTCCGAAGACACTCAAGATTGGATCCGAAGAGCAAGAAGATTCAGTTTGGTAAGTGGAACCTTGAGTTTGTAGGTAATTGTAGTTATTAAGTTAGGTTTAATATATAGGGCTCTGTAGTTCCCGTTATAAACTATGGTGGTAGCAGTCTGCGTATAGGTTAAGTTAGTTAGGGTCTAGTCCAGAGGTTCCCAAAGTGGGCGATAACGCCCCCTTGTGGGCGCTGCAGGTCTCAAGGGGGGCGGTAAGAGACCCAGAAAGAAAATGTTTTTTTTTTTGCTAGGAGCTTTATTTAGCTAGGAGGCCTCTTAAACAACGACTGCAAGAGCTCTCGACTCTCAACAACAACTTGTGAACATCAACTAATATGAATTAAAAGATTGCTCAAACTCGGTTCTATATTTTTCTCCGCGTAGTTCATATATCTGTCCTATTTTATTGAATATAGAAAAAATTAAAATCATGTCAATCGGTCGCTCCAATTCGTAATGAAAGTAGACACAAACAAACAAATAAAAAGGCAACAGACACACTTTCGCATTTTAATAGTTATTAGTACTCGTAGATATCTATCATGTTTTAACAAGTTTTTGTTAAATAACCCGAATTGTGCATTCCTGTATCAGTTTGCTGGTTCATTGAATACTTGTTCGGACTTGTTGAGTACGATTGAGCGTCGAATGAGATAAGGTCACAATAATTAATTAATTTAATTTGAAGTTATAGTGGTTTTTAAAAAGGAGAAAAAATGGGGGCGCTAAAAAAATATTTATTCTCAAAGTGGGCAGTAGACAAAATAAGTTTGGGAACCGCTGGTCTAGTCGGACAAACGTGGTGCCGCGTGGAGATTTTTTCCCGGTACTTATTTTTACCGGTGGTTTTTTCCCGGCAAAGTTTCGGTACAGAATCTTCCCGCCACTTACTTTGTCCGGAATCTCTGCCACATTTTCTGGTAGCAGAGCGTAGTTAATCTACCCTCTATTTGTTCGTTTGTAAAAAAAATAATTATTTGTAAAAATTATTAGATTTTTCTTAGTTTGTTTATATAAGAATATTTTTAAGCTTTTGCATTTGTTTGCGGTTTATACCGTGCGTTCCGCTTAGTTTGTTTGTATAAGAATATTTGTAACTTTTTTGCATTTGTTTCCGGGTATTGTACCATTCTCATTCCTACCGCGGTTTTGCGTGTTGTAGTTTGATTTTGTTTCTTATTTACCTTTTTTATCTTTTTTTTATTTGTTTGTTTGTTCGTGACTTGACGCGATGGCGAAGGTCTCCAATGCTAAGGCGACACTCGCCAACGAACTGAGATGGTTTGTGACGGCCGGAGGACTCCTGTCCCGGAAGGACAGGGAGGGCGCCACACTGCTTAGAGCGGATCACCTCCACTCACGATTGAGTAGCGCGGAAGCGGCCATGGCGGTGCTTACCGAAGCCGAACTTGCCGCGGAGGTCTATACAGTTCACATGGCGGACATGGACCAGATCCTGAGTCTGCACGATGATATCGCGGAGGCGGCGGCCGCAATAAGGGCGAGACAGGCTGGCGGACCAGCCCCTCGCACACCTGTTAGACAGGAAGGACCAGCGGTTACTGGTCGGCTCCCCACCCTTCAGCTGTCCCACTTTGGGGGTAGGATGGAGGAGTGGGTAGCATACAAAAATATGTTTGAGTCCCTGGTCGTAGCACGACAGGATTTGTCGAAGGCCCAGAAGATGGCCTACCTCCTCTCCACTCTGGAGGATGAAGCGCGGTCGCTCATCCAGCACCTCCGGGTGGAGGACGACCAGTACGATACGGCTTGGGAGTTATTGAACTCCCGCTACCAAAACTTACGTTTGTTAGCGGATGCGCACGCCGCACAGTTGATGGCCCTGCCCAAGGTGGCCAACAGGGCACAGTTGCGCCTGCAGTTGCTCACGCCCGTTACAGTGGCCTGTAACGCGCTCCGCACACTGGGGCTGCCGGTGGACCAATGGTCTTTTTTGCTGGTGCACATTGTATTGGGTAAATTACCCAATGACATCCGCTCGCGGTTTGAGCGCGAGAATGCGGAACGGGATAGCACCACCCTACCAACATTCACTGACTTGGTGAAGTTTTTGGAGTTTGAGGCACGGGCTGCTGAGAATACCATGACGGACTCAGCGCCATCCAGAGCGCCTGAACGTAGGCCCCAACAGGGACGGCAACCGCCACCGCGTGGAGCTGGTGTGCGGGTTGCACACACGGCAGCAGTCGCGGGGGACGCGGACTGCCTGCAATGTGGCCGGATGGGCCACAGCCTGCTGCAATGCAGGGACTGGCAGAGACTGCCAGTACAAGATCGGCGCCGCATGGCAAGGCGGCATGAACTTTGCTTTTACTGTTTGGGCAGTCACTATGCACGTGACTGTCCCAGGGCCATACCATGCAGTGCATGCCGTGGGCGGCACCACGCGATGCTCTGCATGAACCGGAACGGGGATGGCCCCCGGATGTTGAGGCAGGGGTCCCCTATGGGCGGGGGCGCTCCTGCGCGAAGCCCTCCACCATCGGACGGAGGACGCGGCTTCGCTCGTCGCAGCCCCCCTCGGGAGGGGGGTCGCGTACCTGCGTGGGTCTTGGCGGACCGGGACCACGCGCCCCAAGGTCATGGCCAGTATGTAGCTGGCCAGGCCCCGGATAGGGCCCCCATGGGCGGGGGCCCTAGATCGGACGTGAGAGTGGGGACACCCCCTCCACGCGGGTTAGCACTACCCACCACATGCAGCCGCAGCGGTTTTCTCCGCCGCTGCACGAGTACCCACGGCTGGAGTACCACCCGCCGTACCATATGTATGGCCGGGCCGCGGGTTATGACCCCCTCAGATGGGGATGTGCACTCGCCCGCCATATTATCCGGGTCAGTGGCGCGCCCCTGGTTTGGAGAGAGTGGGGAGCCCGTAACTAGCTTGCTCCCTTGCTGGGACAGAGCCGCGGACGGTTCTGCTCCCTACCGCGGTGGTCCGCGTATGGGGTCGTGGGGGAGAAGCCATTAATTTGAGAGCTCTGTTGGACTCAGGGGCTCAAAGCAGTTTGGTTACCTTTCGAGTGGCACACCAATTAGGTTTAGTCGTGGAAGACTCGCCTGTGCCACTTCTTGGAGTTGGTGGCATACAGGTGAAGTGTCTGACGGGCCAGACACTTGTCACCTTTTCTTCGCTGAAGTCCTCCACAATGAGGATCACGACTTCGGCTATGGTAATGGATACCATTGCGGGTTGGCACCCCTCGACAGACATACCGCCGGGTGTGTTGTCTTTGGTTTCGGGTCTGGATTTGGCCGACCCCTTTGTTTTTCATCCCGGCCCAGTGGACCTGCTCCTGGGCTCGGACGTATTGGGTTGGATTTTGTTGGGTACCCAGAAAGCTCTGGGTTCGTCTTCACTGATGGCAGTGTCTACTATCTTTGGTTTCGCCCTGATGGGCCCTGTGTTTGATAATAGCACCGTGGAGGAGCCACCGGTCGTCGCATCTGCGTCCTTGGCCAAGACCATGCTAAGGTTTTGGGAGGTGGAGGAGCCACCTATGAGTTCCAGGATGGATCCGGAACACGCTGAGTGCGAAGCCCTTTTTCGATCAACCACGGAGAGGTTGCCCTCCGGTCGGTTTGTAACTAGGTTACCCTTTGTTGCCTCTCGTCCTAGCCTAGGGCAAAGTAGGGCGCTTGCGGAGAAACGACTGCTGTCCATGGAGCGACGCATGCAGCGTGACCACGTACTTCGCGATAAATATATTGAATTTATGCGCGAGTACGAGGATTTGGGTCACATGTCTCCGGCTCGAGTTGATTGGAGCTCAACTGAGCATCATTTTTTGCCCCACCACGCGGTGGTGAAGGCCTCAACAGGCAAATTGAGGACCGTCTTTGATGGGTCCGCACCCACTTCGAACGGGGTTTCGTTGAATCTATGTTTGCATTCGGGTCCCAAATTGCATAGGGACATAATTGACATCATCTTGAACTTTAGAAGACATCAAGTGGTTTTTGGTGCGGACATCCGGATGATGTTCCGCCAGACAGTCATACATCCTGAGGACAGGCGATTCCAGTTGATACTCTGGCGTGAGCGCCCTGAGGATCCTGTGACGGTGTATGAACTCAACACCGTCACAGACCGACACTGATTTTTCCCCCATTCTTTTATCTTCAGACCCTGAATACACTGCAAATCTTCTTATAACAACACTGCAAACTATAATAAACCAAAATTCAACCGTAAATACTACTTCCCGACATCGCAGACTATTAAAACCGTGGATGACCCCAGGCCTCCTTAGAAGTATTCGAAACAGAAACAACCTCTATAAAAGATTCAGAAAATGTCCTGAAAATGACACTCTCCGCGTAACATATATAAGATACCGTTCCTTTTGTAATACTGTTTTAAAAACCGTTAAAAGAAATTATGAGAGACAACTAATTAAAAAGGCTGGTAATAACTCTAAATCTCTATGGAGCGCAATCAAAGATGTGACAAACATGCCCAAACCTTCTACTTCGGCAAACAACCTCCTATCTTGCAAATCCACCCCTGAAGAATCGTTAGACCACGTCAACACTTTTTTCGTAAATCTTGGCAAACATCTCGCCGAGAAGAGCAGGCTACTAAATCCGCCTCCCTCATCCTCACGTAATTCCCAGACTCCTGATTATACCCGAAAAACCTCACCCTCCCACTCGTTCGCTCTCCTTCCGACCACAAATGACGAAATTGGAAAAATTATTAACTCCTTGAGAGAAGACTGTGCAGCTGGGTGGGACAACATATCCACAGCCCTCATCAAACGTAATCAAAAAACTCTAATCCCGATTATCACACATATTTGCAACATTTCCATGGCCTCAGGTATATTTCCTTCAGCCTTCAAAAGGCCCTAGTCCACCCAATTTACAAAAGTGGTGAACGGAATGTTCAAATAACTATCGGCCAATCTCGATCTTGCCTGTGCTATCAAAAATACTGGAGCGACTTATAAACTCGCGATTACTGTCCTTTCTTGATAAGTGCTCTATTCTTTCTTCTGCCCAGCACGGTTTCCGCGCCGATAAATCAACAAACGGGGCTGTTCATGAACTCACCAACTACATTGTTCAAAATCTGGACATAGGATACAAGTGTTTGTCAATCTTCTTGGATCTCGCGAAAGCATTTGACACCGTTTCAATCCCTATCCTCCTAAACAAGCTCGAATCTATTGGCGTGAGAGGTACACAGCTGAGTCTCTTTGAGAGCTACTTCACAGACCGTACACAAAGCGTTACTATAAACAAAATATCAAGTTCTGACCTGCCAATCCACTACGGAGTACCCCAGGGCAGCATTCTCGGTCCCACACTCTTTCTAGTCTACATCAATGACATTTTCTCACTGGACATACCTGAATGTAAGATAATCTCCTATGCTGACGACACTGCTCTGCTTTTCGCAGCAAAAACTTGGAAAGAGACATACCAGCTTGCTCAATTTGGTATGAATACGGTGTCAGACTGGCTCCAGCGAAATCTCCTTACTCTAAATGTAGACAAAACAAAAATACTTAACTTCTCTATTTATAACATTCAGTCGCAAGTGAATATGTTATCTCAACTCTCTATCACGGCACACTCCCATCCCATCAATCACGCCGATACCACCTGTACCTGCCCACATATCTCACCATCAGACACAGTAAAATATTTAGGAATTGTCATTGACAAAAATTTGAATTTCAAAGCACAAATAAACACCACCGCCAGCAGAATTCGAAAGTTGATGTACATTTTTAAGAAGTTAAGACATGTAGCGGACCCAAACATTGTTAAAATGGTTTACTTTGCCCTCGGCCAGTCTCTGTTGACGTATTGTATCTCTTCTTGGGGAGGTGCATGTAAAACTGCCTTATTAAAGCTCGAACGAGCTCAAAGAGCTCTTCTTAAAGTGTGCACTTTTAAACCGTTTCAATTCCCTACCCAAGAACTGTATCAATACTGTGAAGTCCTTTCTGTACGTCAACTTTACATCTTGAACGTTATCCTTCAACAACACATCATTACTCCGTACAACCCTAACTCAACCAGACGTAACCACCTAATTGTTGTTTCATCCCTATTTAGTACCAATTTTTCCCACCATTTTTTATGCTTTACCGGTCCATATCTATATAATAAACTCCATTCACTACTTCGAATCCTGCCCCTCACATCTTACTATTGTAAAAAAGTTGTCTCAAGATATTTGCAATCCCTTAATTATAGTGATACCGAAAATTTACTAACGCCCCCAGAATGACAAAAAAAAAAAAAAAAAAAGATAACAATCTGCTACGTATTTTAAGTTTTGTTACCTTGAATTTAAGCTACTTTTAAGTTACTTTTAGATTTATTGTATGTAACACAACCAGGTGTGAGAGCCCTGGAGCACTGTAATACAGTCTTGCCTAATACAGGCTCCAGTCTCCTTACAGTTTTGGTAAATGTACAGTATACATTCTGTAGTTACTAACTTTCTTCACCATGTACTGTTTTGGAGAATAAATACATTTTTTACTTTACTTTAAAAAACACAAACACGTATGATTTGAAATCTAGTCCCTATATCGCCATCAGATCATTGCTTGAATTGGCAGAGCGGGAACGGATCCGCTTTCCCCGTGGGGCTTCCGTGCTGTCACGTGACTTGTATGTTGATGACGTGTGCACCGGAGCCCAAAGTATTGAGGAGGCCCTCCTACTGCGGGATGAATTGATTGAAATATTGAAAACAGGCGGCTACGAGCTACGTAAGTGGTTGTCCAACGAGCCTAAAGTTCTAGAAGGGATCCCGGAGGATCACCAACAGAACCCTCACCTGTTTGAGGATGTGGATGATCCCAACAGGATAGCGGTGCTGGGCATGCAGTACCAGCCGCTAACCGATATTTTCACATTCCAAGTGGACTTGGAAATACCAAAAGTCTGGACTAAGAGAACGGTGTTGTCCGTAATAGCCCGTATGTTTGATCCAAGCGGTTGGATCAGTCCAGTGATATTCTCTGCGAAGTGTCTTCTTCAGAGACTTTGGACTTTGGGCGTCTCGTGGGACGAGCCGCTGTTTGGCTCTCCATTGGATGATTGGCTCGAGTTGTTTTCATCGATTAAGGAAGTCAATCGGATTGCCTTGCCTCGTCGAATATTGCCACCCGGGAAATATCGAGCCAGCCTGCATGGCTTTTGTGACGCGTCGGAGCGAGGCTACGCCGCGTCAGTCTATGTGCGGACAGTTGACGCCGATGGCCGGGTCAATGTCTCGCTTTTGTTAGGGAAGAGCAAGGTCGCCCCCATCAGGACTAGGCTGACTATTCCCAAGCTTGAGTTGAGTGGAGCTCACCTTCTCTCTAAATTGTTGTATCACGTTGCATGTGAGCTGGCGGCCACGGTCGAGATACGTGACATCTTCGCCTGGTCGGATAGCCAGGTCGCGCTTGCATGGTTGCGCGCGGCCCCACATACCTTGGAGGTTTTTGTGGGAAATCGGGTTTCCCAAATCCAGAATATCGGAATTGATATAACATGGAAATATGTGCCGGGAGAGCTTAACCCAGCGGACTGTGCTTCCCGAGGTTGTACGGCACCAGAATTGGTGTCACACCCGCTCTGGTGGGGTCCAGAATGGCTGATGGGATCAGAAACTTCTTGGCCTGTCTGTCAGCAGATGTTACTTCTTTGAGTTTAACTGGGCTTCGGGTACATGCTGTAGTCGCTGAGACGACGTCGGAGCCGGATTGGCTACTTGCTCGGTATAGCAGCTTGGATAAGCTTCTGGGTGTTACTAGTTGGATTAAGCGTTTCATACATAATTGTAGAAACCCACAGGCAAAGCGGTTGGAGCCGATTGCAGGTGCAGAAGAGCGCCGGAGCGCATTGTTGCATTGGGTCCGTGTCGTGCAGACCGGACGGTTTGAGTCAGAGCTTCGTATCTTGCGCGACGGACGCGCTAAGTTGAAGGGCGCGGTCGCTCGTTTGAACCCGTACATCGACTCGGATGGGCTTCTTCGGGTTGGAGGCAGGCTCCGGAAGGCGGATCTTCCATATGAGACTCGCCATCCTCTGTTGTTGCCCAAGGGCGGACCCTTGGTGCAGCTTTTGGTGTCTGATCGACACATTCGTAACGCCCATGCTGGGTGCAATGCTTTGTTGGCTATTTTGCAACGCGAGTTTTGGATTTTGTCTGCCCGAAGAGCAATCCGTAGTGTCCTGTTTCGATGTATTGCATGTTATAGGTTGAAGGCATCCACGATGCAGCCACAGATGGGTGATTTGCCCGCTGATCGAATCCGACCTTCGAGGCCGTTTGACGGCGTTGGAACCGATTTTGCCGGTCCCTTTTCGATCAAGGCTTCTCCCTTTCGTAATGCCCGTATTGTGAAGGGCTATTTGTGTGTATTTGTTTGTTTGGCCACCAAGGCTGTCCATTTGGAGGTGGTATCGGCTCTGACTACGGAGGCCTTCGTCGCCGCGTTGGATCGCTTTGTTTCGCGTCGAGGTCTACCTTCCCTTATTAGGTCTGATAATGGCACAAACTATAAGGGAACTGTAAATTATCTTAAGGATGTTTCTGTGTTTATTGATAGAAATTGTACTAGTTTAAGTCAAATTGCTGCCCAAAGGGGAATAACCTGGAAGTTTAGTCCCCCAAGTTGCCCCCATTGGGGAGGGATTTTTGAAGCGGCTGTGAAATCCGCAAAGACCCACCTCCGCCGCATTATCGGAGAAACGGCTCTAACTTTTGAAGAGCTGGCCACAGTGTTTTGTAAAGTTGAGGCGGTCCTCAACTCTCGTCCTCTCTGTCCGCTATCTCCAGATCCAAATGACTTGGAAGTCGCAATATCGGTTGTCGCGTTTTTAAATGTTGCAGCAAATGAGCCAGGACTTTTGGCGTCGCTGGTCGCTTGAATATTTGCATTTGCTGCAGCAAAGAGTGAAGTGGACAGACAGGACTGAGCCTCCCAGGGAGGGTGATTTAGTATTGTTAAAAGAGGCAAATTTGCCCTCATTGCTTTGGCGACGAGCTCGCATATTACGTTTGATTCTTGGCGGAGATGGCACTCCGCGTGTGGCTGAGGTGTTGGTCGACGGTTCGATTTTAAGGAGAGGTGTGACCTCTCTCGCCCGCCTTCCCGTAGAGTAAGCTAGCGGTCTGCTTCTCAGACCGGGACGGGGGGATGTTTGTAATATAATGGCTTGAAAACAAAACGCGGGCGTTTCCCATTGTCGCCGCTAGGCGGCCGGGGTTCTCATATTGCTCGCACGACTGGCGTCGCGGACGACGGCCATTGTTCAGTGCGGTTCGGTTTGTTTTACGCGTAGAGGTCGCGCGTCTTTTTGTCTTAAACCACGTTGATTGTCAATTAGTTTGAGTTATAATTGTGAATTTCCTTTTTGTTAAATAACTATTAAGTTTGTGTTTGTGTAACTCTTTATTGTGACTTTTTCCTGTGAGATGTGAAGCGTGGCTGGTCGCTCACATCTACCTGTTGCCGAGTCAACCTTCGGGAAGAGATTCAGTTTGGTAAGTGGAACCTTGAGTTTGTAGGTAATTGTAGTTATTAAGTTAGGTTTAATATATAGGGCTCTGTAGTTCCCGTTATAAACTATGGTGGTAGCAGTCTGCGTATAGGTTAAGTTAGTTAGGGTCTAGTCGGACAAACGTGGTGCCGCGTGGAGATTTTTTCCCGGTACTTATTTTTACCGGTGGTTTTTTCCCGGCAAAGTTTCGGTACAGAATCTTCCCGCCACTTAGTTTGTCCGGAATCTCTGCCACACTCTGATATCGGAGTTTCTTATTCTATCCTGTCTTTTTGTGCATGTAATACTTCTTTCCATTGCTCTTTGACATCTTGCTAGCTTCTCGCGTAGTTTCTGGGTGAGGGCCCATGTTTCGCAGCCATATGTTATACAAGGTAGAATACACATATTAAATGTTTTTCTTTTCGTAGCCATGTTTAGATCCTTCGATTTCCTATGGCGATATATGGCGCAATAAGTTGACCCAAGTATATGTAATCGTCCACATATTCCAGAGGTTTTCCATCAAGTACAATATCTAACTTTGCAATGTTTCTCTTATTAAAGCTCCTCTATTATCTGTTCACGAGTTAATACAAGTGTGATTGATTCAGCAATGTTAATGACTGAGAGATGGCAACTGCTAGTTCCAAACATGGGAAACTTGTCACAATGGGTGATTTTCCGAGATCCAAATTAAAAAAAACAAATAGTCCCAGGTGACTTCATAGATGGCGCTTCTTAAAAGGCGATTCCATACAGAAAGCAAAAATGCACGGTATGAGGATTTTCCGAGACCTAAATAAAAAAAAATTTGTTCCACGTTATTTCATAGATGGCGCTTAGTAAAAGGCGAGTCCATACAAAACCCAATAATGCATGGGATTGGCATTTTTTTAAAATAAAACCGAATAAAAAAAACTGGCCAAGTGCGAGTAAAGCTTGAGCACCAAGGGTTTCGTATTCATTTCACAATATTCATCGTGTGCACGTCTGTCTGTAGCGCCTCTCTCGGTTGACACTTTACATGGACTTTATCATTGGCTGTCAGTAGCTATTTGTATGAAAATAAACAAATAATTTTGATAATTTATCGCAATATTTGATATAATGTAATTAAATTTCCTTTCAGTGGTTATAAATATAAGACCATTTAATTTCAGTTAAATACGAGCCTACTCATACTTAAATAGGCTTTCAAGTTGTCACAAACGGCAAAAAAAATATTATCATTTATTTTGGCCCGACCGAGGATCATAGAAACTTTGTAAACTAGTGGTATGCAACATTTAAGTCAACGCAAATATGTTATTTCTGTGATATTTTTATTTATTTATTTTCTTTTAATCAGAAAACTAATAGTACAATCAATGATATATTATAATACTTATATATAATATATCATTGAGTACAATATAACTTTATTACTAAAAAATATGAACATCTTAAACACAGTTATTAAGTTTAATAAAAACAACTTTTATATTGCTAAATTTAAGAGAATATCATTGTTTATATTTATTTTAGAATGAAAATAATATGTCACCTTTTTTATTAACACATATCAAATTATTATAGCATGACATGAGAATACAATAAAATGCTTGTATTCATTTTTTAATAAATGAAAAAAAAAAACTATGACCCATCTATTTCCAAATGGCGCGCCAAATGTTTACTACATGTGCCGTTGGCACTAATATTATACGGCATAGTAACGTGCCCCGCCCCGCACGTTATGTGCCCCACAGCACGACCTGACCCGGGGCTTAACCGGGTCAGTTAACTGGGGCTCCACCGTATCCTGACTATTGGTATAAGTTGGTACAGAGCGACTAGATAGTCACTGAGAATGATAACAGCCTGTGCACTCGGGCAACCGTCCGCACACCGAGACGTATCTGAATATAATGAGCCACAGCTCAATGCGGGTAGCGGGGAACATGACGCTCCGCTGTACGCCACATCTCTCCTTTCTTTTGATGATTTTAATACAGATAAAGGTTTTCAATTATTTTCATTACCACTAGTATGAAATAAATCCAAAGTAACCCATTACATCAAATTTCAAATTATATACCATCGCAATTCTTAAAGCTGCAAACCACCAGCGCCCCGGAACGACCACTGCCGAGAAGAAACGCCGAAAGAAACTCATTACAGTATTGGTCGCTATTATGTCATTCTGACATGACATGATTTCTAATTTTTATTTTGGTATGTTTTTTCTATATTACTATTATATATTATATTACTTTATAATCATGTGCATGGTCAAAAGAACGCGAACAATCTCATAGGAATCATATAAATATCTGCATCAATAAATATCTGCATCAATAAATTTCGATTCTCATCTCGCAAATTGGGATCATTAAAATATTCTGCGCCATTTCCTATACCGAAAGTCACTTAGTTTCACAGATTTTAATGTCATCATAATCAACATGTCCACTTTCCCAACATCGGCCACTTATCCCTTTTTTTTTCTTTTTTTTTAACTTTTCGTTTAATCATACTAAAAATTCATTCCTTCATAGCAACATCATTGTTAGAGGTAGATACTTGCCGAATTTGAAAAATTTTAACAACCACATGTCGGTATATTGCATTTATTTACTTGTATTTTGATCATATTTTTATTATTTTTTAATTGATCAACCCAGTTCAATGTTTGTAGAAATTGTATTTTATAATAATTACTTACTACAGTTGAAAGATGAACAACGACAACTGTTACAGTGTGTCAAAACTTTGAAGAAATACCAGAAGTATTGTTAATTATTTTGGTCATGAAGTAGACACGATACCATTGCTTGGCGTAAATTCTGGATCTAAACTTAGCCGGAACAGTATATAGACCTTCTCTACAAAACACACACAAATAAGGATTTGCTGTTAATAAAGCATGAGTTGCTTATTAGTTAAATCTGTTAAAGCAGCAACTGATTTAAAATCTAAATAACAAGGATAATGTTTTTTTTTAACTTAATGTTATGTAGGTACTGATCAAAGGATCAGTATTGCCATTCAACTTGGCAATTCTGCCAGTCTTCTGGGCACCTTACCGCAAGGCAACATCTTGTCAGTTTGGTTGTACCTACTTTAGTTTTATGTTAATGTTTCCAGTCCAGTGTCAATTTCAATTAATACTATATTAAAATAATCATTTTATTAAATTGTATGTAATGTACCTACATTAGTTTAATAAAATACATATTTGTTTATGTATTAGCTTAGGAGTGACTATTCTGTATTTTTAAACTTAATTTGGCAATAAGTTTTTTGTAACCTGTCAGTAGCAGGTTCATAATATATATATTTTTTAATGATCTGCATTATACATTTTTCCAATATACATTATATTTAATTACAACCCAACAATATGGATTTGCTAAGACTGGACGTCTCCAATACTTTTATAGCTGCTGGACCACAATCATTTCTTTAACCACCTATGTGGAATAGCTGTTAAATTAATAACAGTCGTTACTTTATCCGTTACAGTCACCCATATACGGAATAGCTGTTAACAGTGGAACTCTTTTGTGTAGGATAGCACACCACTAGACCCAGGCCCATTTAAACAAAACAGTTGACCTGACCGAGAAATTAACCCGGGACCACACAAGGAGGTTGTCGTTATTGTCCTTACACATTGATTACTTATCCACCTTTGTGGATTATTGCTGTTAACAGTCGCTTGTGTGTAGGATGGCACACTACTAGACCCAGGCCGATTTACAAAGATTATTTGACCTGACCGAGAATTTATCCCGGGACCACATACAGAGGTCATCATTGTCCTTACACATATTTTATTTCAAACGAAACACATATTGGTTATTCTCAATTAGATATAAACTTAAATAACTAATTGGAATAACATTTATTCGTAGCACAAAGTGCACATCAATTTTTATTCTTTATTCGTTTTATATTGGGTAGTTTTAGCAATTTAATGCTGACTATGAGCATTTTAACTGCAGATTCCGTGTAATTTAATGCTAGCTTAACAATTCATAATATTTTTATTTGTAGCACAAAGTGCACATCAATATTCATTATTTGATCGTTTTATTTTGGGTAACTTTAGCAATTTAATGCTGGTTAAACGATCCATAATATCGATTCATCTGAATTCATACTTTGGTTCACAAAGGTAACTTTAGCAATTTAATGATGACTTCAGGCAATAAAATTGCCGAGGTCGAGTTAATGCTGACTTATCAATCCATAATTATGGACTCATAAACAAAGGTACTAAAATACTGTTGGATATTAAGTAGGAGTATAAAATAGTAAAAATATCATTTAGGTGACACCATGTATTTAGATATTTTAACTGCTTTTCTCTATTTTCAAATAAATATTGTGTTGTCATTACAACTAACTGATTCATTGCTAACTCGTCAATGATCAATGGAAAATAATATCTCCTTACACATCATTACAATTGGAAATTTTAATAAACTAAACTATGAATAGTTTTTAGAACAGCATTTATGTATGGTATACTTGTAGTGCATTAAAGAACAATTAATATACTTTGTTCATGCACGTAAACTTGCTTCTTGGGGTACCATTGTGATTAGTGAAGTAAATTAATGTAAACATATAAAGGCAACTGAGTGTACCTTCGTTAAAGTAGTTATTATAGCATCAATTAATATCAAAATCGTTGGGCATAGCCCAGTTACTGTATTTGTCAGTCATACTTAAATCCTTTGTAATAAACATAATTTATGTTTTCACCAATAAGTTCAATTAATTCGCTTTCAATGAAATACCATTTTGTTTTACAGGGTAGACTGTAAAATAATAATTGAGTAAAGTAAATAAATGCCTCCATTTTATATTGTAGGTTTCCTGGTGGCTTAAACTTGTACATGTTATCGACATGTCTGTCATATTATGTTGAAATACGCTAAGTATTTACTGCCGTATTTTTTTTATCCATTTATTTAGGTACCTATTTTATTTGTTTTACTTGTTTATTTCACATTAAATATACAATACAAATTAGTGTACAATCTACACTTCTTACACTTCCATACCCATAATACAAAATGGAAGTTTTGCATTTTCCTTAAAGATATTTTTAAAAAAAAAATCTCAATCACTGGATTGATTTCAAAATTTATTCCTGCGTTAGCACCTATATTATTTCTATGTAACATAATTTACCTCTAAATAGCCCCCTTGCAAAGATGGGACGGGCCGCCAGTGTTACATAAACAAGTTTTTGTTTTCTGAATATAATAATCACAGAGAACAACATCTTAATCGACGCATCTATCAATGTTCCGGTCAACCAGAAGCTGTAACGAACTCCACTGATTAAAATATCATGTATTTTTAGAACCAGACTAATTATTTAAAACTGTCCTTCAATTTTTTTTTTTCATTTTGGCGTGTATTTTCTTGCAACTCGGATGGTAGTTTCTTTATGATACTAGTCAACTTTTAACTATTTAGTTAAAATAATTCTTATATTTAGAGACATATCAAGAATATAGTTCCTATAGTTCTTTCTAAAATTTACTTGCACCCTTGTAATTGTTTTAATACCTATTACTATTTATTTTTTATTTTACTCTTAGTTCAAATTTTGTGTTTTTTTCATCACGATATTAATCAATCATATGGAAAAAGTACACTATCGATTAAATATCAGTTAATTATAATAATCTCTCGGGTTGGGAACCAGGGAAACATGTTTTTTCTAGTTCAGGTACCAGCCGACCACAATCCCTGTTCTGGTTGCACTTAGGTACCTTTATTATATAAAATATCGTCACAATGGACAGTTAAGTTAACCTCATATTAAACATAGTTTAGTTTACGTTGTTCAGAAACGCAATTATTATGGTAATATATCAACAGATTGACAAAAGTATCTCAGAAATTGGGTATTAGTTATATGACACAAATTGAACTGACTTGATTGTGATGAGAAAATAATTATAATATTCCATTTTTGTACCTATTTATTTCACTGTTTTATCTATTTTGATAATACCAAAGGTATAAAAACTTTAGAAAACAAAAATTCGTGTATCTTTCACAGTGACACGACACAAGCTTTAAATTTTTGTTTCTTATGTTAAATCGTTAAATTAAAAGTAGGTAATTGCTATATATATGTACTTCGCTTTAGAAAAATAATCAATTATAAATATTCTGTCTTGTGACCTGCCGGTAGTGCCAGTCCAGCCGACCTCATGATTTGTATCACTGTAGTTACGTTTTAAACTGAGGTTTTAACCTAAGAAAACTAAGTATGCATTCATATTACTGGTTTATGTAACATTGTATAATGATAAATTGTAAATATTGTACAGTGAATAAATGAATGAGCAAATATTTCAAATTATGTACAGAAAGTGCATTGTTAACAGAATAATACTCATTGTATTAAGCGAAAAGCTATTCATAAACAGTTAGGTACCGCTCATCACAATCAGAGCCATTAAATGTTACGTGAAATCTGTATTTGTCGTTTATTGTTTAGTACCTACTTATTAACTTTTTCATATATGTATATCATCACGGCCACTATGGCCAAACTATAGATGCAGGAAAATATTGAAATTAATATTGAAATAAAAAGTATTGTTGTTATGTTGGTGCCAAGATCCCTTGAGCCATTCATGGTACCAAAGCCAATAAGGTCATTTTGTACCCTTTTCACTAAATTATTGATTATCGAGATTGCTGATTATTCTTTACGATATATTTTCTTAAGATTCTACCTTCGAATAAGAATCTAACGCGGGCGAAAGCCCAGTGATAGGATTATAAAATTAAATTGAATATTCCACCCACTTTCTTTGTTTTTTTTTTTTTTACTAAAGATTAATGTACTCACGTTTATCTCGTCGCCAAATGTGCCGTTGGCACTAATATTATACGGCATAGTAACGTGCCCCGCCCCGCACGTTATGTGCCCCACAGCACGACCTGACCCGAACGAACACTACTTCCAGTGTTTGGTCAACAACAAGGATTTTTCATAACAGTCGATAGATGGTTCACAATACATACGATAGATGGCGCAGTGAGGTGAGACCATGGAAGTAATAAGTACCTTGTACAACAAGTACTTACTACTTCCATGGGTGAGACACATTCACAAGATGGAAGCATAAACCTGTTTGTGGCGGTCGAGCGCCACGCCTCCACACCTCGCGCGCGCTACAGCGGCCTAATATCGTATTCAATCAAAGTCGCTGCGACATCGTAGCGACTAGCGGTGTGTGAGCGGTGAGACACTATATACTGCCATACTGCCGAATATTGCCGCACCGCTCACACACTGCAAGTCCATTGCACCACGCGACAGCGACTAGTTCAATAAAAGCTTGTAAAAAGTGTAGTAGTAAAGTAAGATAGTACCTACTTCTGATGATTTACATGTCTTGCAGACTGAATAGTGGTTGTATAGTCGAAGACTGAATATGAACCTGTGGTTGTATTGTTTGTAGCGCCTACTGTGTTGTAGCAAATAAACATTTCTGCTGTAAGATGTAATGTCAATAAAGGAGTCATCACAGCTCGTTGTAATCATTCGTGACAATACTTCCGATTCTGAAACCCGGTATTGATAACTATTCGATAAGAGCGTGTAGTCTATTAATTTTAGAATATTTTGCAGCAAAATTATTAATCATGTTTCAATGCTGCTGTGTTATTCCTATATATGAGTTCATTAAAATACACGACTCTCCCCCTTCTCCCGCCTTCGATGTCCCCCCTTCTATAGAGTAAATCATTTCGTCCTAACTCGTATATTAAAACTAGAGTTAGGACATGCCCATGCGGCTCCCCGTCCCCCCCCCCGCCGCCGTCCCTCGCCCGCCGCGCGCCGCCCCCCCCGGCCGCGTGCAGCAGAGGCCGCGCGAGCCGCAGCGTGCCGCGGGGCCGGCTGCAGCGACAGGGGGAGTTCCACAGCCTCTAAGTATTTTATATTCTTTTCAGCGAAAATACGTGAACTCATAGCCTAGTTGACCAGGCCCGACACAAACTGGTCACGTAAATTTTCCTCTTTCGAGGCCTGATAAAGGCGCCCACTTAGGTGCCGAGGCAGGGCACCGTATCTATGACGGTGCTGATGACGGGCACCGCTAAGCTGGTAATATTGGCTGCTAGGTACAGTCGGCCACAGACAAAAGTATACCACCTCCATCTTAGTATGAGGGCAGCCTGATCTTTGTTTCCGAGCGCGTCGTCGTCGTCGCGCGTGTCGTCGGATTCACTCTAATGTTGGTTTTCTCTGTCTACGGCTTAAGAGTATCATGCAAAATTTCGTCACTTAAAATATACCTACACTATAAAAATAACCTTCATTGGCTCGCTCAGCGGTAATCTCATTGAGCGTAGATTGAAAGACTGACTGTTCGAATCTTACGAACGAATGGTATGTGTTGTGTAGTGTTTAATGTATTTTCTTTTAAGTTACCTAGTTTAATTTTATATGTGTTAGTGACCAACATAATATTGATTTTTAAAGTTAATTTATCTGGATATCTGAATGATAGAAAATTAAACAAAAGTCATTAATGGATAGGTAATAATTTTTATTTGTAGAACAACTTAATACAATAACAATACCATAATATGTTAATTCATTACAATGTTATGATTGTATTTGATTTATACTTTATTTTTACATTATACAATTTATTTCTTACCTACAGACTACTGATACTTATGTTTGAGTCGGATAAGGAGGTCAGCTTAATGATGAGATTAGTGAATAAACATGGTACATAGTAAGGAAATCTTATTTTTGTAACAATAACATCACTCTCATCACTTTTTATTAAAATAGAAACTCATCCAAGTAAATAAGAATATAAACATAAATAATATACACCTAGTGCATTTATTGGCTATTTAGATACTTATTGAAAAAAAAATACAACCAATTTCTCTTTTTGGTTTTTGAAGTCGGTTGAAAAAAACTAGAATATAAACATAAATAATATACACCTAGTGCATTTATTGGCTATTTAGATACCTACTTATTGAAAAAAAATACAACCAATTTCTCTTTTTGGTTTTTGAAGTCGGTTGAAAAAAACTAACAAAGTGGCCTACCTTTGTTATCGATAACTCCTAGTAGCCAATATGCATACTAGCTACCATAATATTTCCTATCCCTCCATAATATTTTACGGCCATCCTTATCCGACTTAAATGTTTTTTTATCAATAAATATTACGATAAATATTATGAATCCAATCGAAATTTAAATATCTAGTTCCCTTTCATGCGCAGGTGTCAGATCAATCTTCCTCACCAGCTTGCAACATATGCCTTCACATATCCTCACGGTCTCTAAAGATAGCCCAGTTTTAACGAAGATTTTTCTATTTGAGAGTAATGGTTGTTGCGAGATTACTATCATAAAAAGCTGTAATTTATCGATGGCTATGCGACAGGCAATAGTCCACTTCTTAAACACTGCATAACACTTGATCCACAGTCGGACACTCCGTATCTAAAAAAATAATAATATTAACTTTAACCCTTACTAACCCATATCTATTTAACTTAATTCAACAATGGCTAAAAATACTGTACGGAACGCCGTTCATTAGTGTGGCGTACTAGCGGACCTAGTTGTTGTGGCTAGTTTCCCCGCTACCCGCACGGAGGTGTGACTCATTATATCCAGATACGTCTCGGTGTGCGGACGGTTGCCTGAGTGCACGGGCTGTTGTCATTCTCAGTTACTGTCAAGTCGCTCTGTACCAACTTCTATCCGTTGTCACATGTAAGCAATAGTCAGGATACGGAGGAGCCCCAAATCCTGGATCCGCTTAAGCCCCGGGTCCGGTTGTGCTGTGGGGTACTTGACGTGCGAGGTTGGGGCGCGTTACTATGCCGTATAATATCAGTGACAACGGCACATTTGTCGACGAGGAAAACGTGAGTGCATTAATCTTTTGTTAAAAAAAAAAAAGAAGAAGTGAGGGTAGATATTAAATTAAATATTATGATCCTATCACTGGGCTACCGCCCGCGTTAGAATCTTATTCGAGGGTAGAATGTTCAGAAAATATATAGTAAAGAATAATCAGCCATCTCAATAATCAATAATAATTTCATGAACGCCCAAGGGATCTTGGCGCCAACATAACAACAATACTTTTTATGTGAATATATTTTCCTGCAACTATAGCTTGGCCATAGTGGCCGTGATTACACAATAGACGAGTTTTTAAATGACAAAGACATTAAATGACTTAAATATATAATTAGCATACATAAAATCAAAGACCCGCTTGCCGCTCCCCTCTTGTTACTATTGCGCACCCGACAGGGTTCATATTGTACCTAAATTATAACAGATATAACTTATTATAAGAGAACTGGGGGTCGTCCACCATTGGGTTTTGACAGTTCAGGCACGTACTTCGTTTCACAGATGGATGGATACACACCATGTACACATACAATGATTAGATGTGTGTGTATCCGTCCACACACACTATTATAAAAAACATTTGGAATGTATAGACAATACAAAAAAAAATATATTGGCAAACTGTGTAGGGATTGCATGAGTAATTAACCGGCATTTGCCGATAAGCTCAATTTTTAGAGAAATATGTTAAAATTTTAAGATAGGTACCTACATTATCATTTCCTGAAGTCCGGGGTAATCTGTGTATATGATTCAAGTAAAATTAAATTATAATTTTGCTTTATGAAATCTTTGCCGCAATATGGCTTTATGAGAATAGTTTTATATGCCGAGTGAAATATGAAATTGTATATTTAAGTGATTCCCTATTCAGATTTACCAGAAATTGAGGGAGTTAATTTGAGAATGTTCGATTCGGGTTATCGTGAGGTATCTTTCGTTTAAACTCACATCGTTTTTTCAGATTAGATAAAATATTGAATATGTGCTTTTTTTTTCAAAAACAAGTACAATTTTATTACCAAAAAAAGTTTGTGAAAATAATTACATTTTTTTATTTTTTTATTTATTGCGACTAGAAAGTCGCGGTTTGCCGTGTTGACCGCTATACCACAACAATTTGTATAAAATGTTCTGTGTTACCTATTTATGAATTGTACTTACTCATTATTATTCAATACTATGGGGTAAATATTAACAGCTGGCAACAGTGAAGGTGTCAAGAGTCAATCCATCAAAAATATGTCAAGAAAACTAAAATAAAATGATAAAGTAGGTTCCTACCAAAGAAGTTTTATACATTTTATAGGTATCTATCATAGAGCAACACAGACTAAACGCGAAAGTCCTTGTATAGTATCAACCATGGAACGAATAAGAATGTATCTAACTCTAACTCCACAGAAATAAAAATATCTACAACAATTTTTAAGCTTTTCACAAACAATTATAAATATAACAATCAATATAATCAATGTCGGTACATAAAGATCAAAAGAAGAGTTACAAAATGACTATGCGCGTTTTCTACCACAGATTTTTTTTTCTACATAATATCATAGATAATGTGCGATACTATACTTCGAGCAACAAGGACTTCCGCAGGCGGGAATCCGGGTATCCATAAAGTTATTATATTGTACCCCCATGGGTAACATAATTAGTTATACAATACCAGTAATATTCATATATTAGTTATAAAATACCTAGCGGTCACAGAAATATTTATTTTTTAGATAAAGTACTCTTTATTTAATAATTTAAGTCTGTGCTACCCACAGAAATATATATAAAAAAATTGTTTCTGTGGTGCTACCGGTATAATAAGTTTATGGTTGTCTGCTTTTTGTAAAAAGAAAATACTCTATTGAAAATTCTAGTTTGGAGAGATTGCAACCGGTATTTATCGTTAAAGACTTTGATTCGTGAAATATTCATGGCTGGAAATAAAATATCATCTACAAAAAAATACATTAAATTTTCAAGGAAGACACAATGATGTTTACCCTAAATTTCAGGAAAAGCGCAAAATTATTGTATAAATGTCCCCAAGTCCGAAAAATATAAATCCAATTTTTTATTAACATTTTTCGCTGCTGCCCGGTAACACTTTTATTGAATTTTGCATTCTATGTACTCTAACAGTTTTTTTTTCTTCTAACTAGCTTATCTAACTTTTAACTAATATTATAAATGCGAAAGTTAATTTGTTTATTTGTTTGTTACCTCTTTACGCTTTATTTACCTGACCAATTTTCCTGAAACTTCGCATACATATAGTAGTTAGAAGACCGGTAGGACCAGAAAGACATGGTACCTTTCATCCTGGGAGCACTGTTCCCGTGGGAAATTCACGCAGGCGAAGCCGCGGGCAAAAGCTAGTAAATTATAAATGCCAAAAAAAGCAAGTAATATTTATTTGAATTATATTATATACTAGCTTTTGTACGCCGCTTCGCCCGCGTGATTTCCCACGGGAACAGTGCTTTTTCCCGGAACGAAAGGTACCCTACCCTATATCCTTCTTAGATTTTCGAACTATGCGATATTTCAGGAAGATTGGTTCAGTAGATAAAGCGTGAAGAGGTAACAAACAAACAAATAATTAACAAACAAACTCACTTTCGCATTTATAATATTAGTTAGGATAGGATTAGGATTAGTTAGGATTTAGGAAGGTACAGTCAAGAGTCAAAAGTGGAGTCATACCTTAAATATCATATTGCCTTGCAGGCGCGCAGTCCTTCATTGTGTGCGTTACGTCCATATTACGGACGTATAATTACAATAAGAACACTACTCACACTAAGCTAATTATCATATTACCCACCCACACCAAGACACAACTCTGCTGCATGCTAGTGCTTCGTGCTCATACTGCCTACGTGCTGCCATCTATCAAATTTACGGGGTACTAAGTAGTGAATTCTGACTCAGAAATAATAATACACTAATACACTACCTATAGTTTATTATAAAGCAAACCAATAGTGGTGAGTACGGTGACACGCAACCAATTGATAATTTCGTCACAAGTTAATGCATCTGCTGGTCTAATCGGTAGTCGGATGGACTGCAGTTGATACAGGTCAAAGTTCGAGTCACATCCAGATATTTTATTTTTCATATTAAACTCAATTCATAAGCCAAGAGTATTTTTATATAATGTAATTGATATGCTTTTATATATTTGTTATGAAATAAAAATTCTCAAAAATCATGACAACTATTTATTCATGTAAATAGGTATAGTATACTTATGTAAAATTTATTATTATAAACTACACTAACAAATTCAAAATTTATGTTTAATCACTTCCCTATCTAATTACAGAATAAATAAGAACTTAAAAATAAGCATTCTGTAGTAAGTTACTTATAAGAATCTGTTCATTTATTTTATATATTATTACTAAATTAGGTATACTTTCGCTTTTTTTAGTAAATATTGAGGTTATAGCTTAAGTATTCGTTTTCATCATGAAAAGAAGATTGAAACTAAACCTCAACATCTAACAATTTAACAATTTATCTCCTATTACGAAACATAACCTTGTATTTGTAATGCAAAATACAAAAACAAGTAATAAGTATAAAAATAATTTAAATAATGTTTATACTTTTATAAAACCAGATTTGATACAATAGAAAGAGGACAGTTGGAATATACCTACTTAATGAATGAACTCACTGATTAAATTTAAACACAAATAATTAACTCACTATTTTGTAAAGTTGCCGTTGTTGTCTTTTCTACACATATTTCAATCACAAAAAAACTGTCCTAAACATCCATACAATGAGAAACTAATTCTTCCTTGCTCATCTTCTATGCACCATCAGGCCCCATAGATTTTCTATGGAGTTGAGGTTAGAAGACCGCGCTGGCCAAGGATGACATTTATTTCTGGAAGCGAAATAAATTATCCAGATTTTTTATGCACGCCACCAGCTTGATATGCACGACGAACAGTAGATAGGCATCGAAACATCAAATAAATCAGCATAACGCCTGGTAGGTAAAATCATCGCCTTCATATTCTTCCAACATTATTGTTGCTGCTGCTCAGAGATAATAGCCGGTCTTCTACTTTGCGGCAAGGCTACCCTGCAGCAAGTCGCTACACCCAACGTGTTGTCCACTAAAAAAATATAATAATATATAATTAGGTATTTAGTTTATATTTAATTTCAAAACTATCACTTATGCAAAGCAAAATCACGAACAAAAATATATCAATACAATACATTAATATTATGTTATCATTTTATGTTTGAATTAATCACAAAATATTACACATTTACACACACATATTTCAAATCACAACTATTTATTTGTTTAAAAATACTCACACTTAATCCAGTTCCTTTCATTAGAAATTGAGACTATTTTGCAACCACTATCATGCAAAATAAATCCGAATAGTCTTCATAATACCTACTTATAATGGCCTATATTGGCAAGTGTTGGTAAAGGAATATTCCACAAATACTTAGATAACTATCACTAACAAATGCGTTCAACTAAAACGAGAACTCGGTTGAAGTGATAAATTTGCGTCTGTCTTTTTTTCATTCACCGTCAAATATTCATTTTCATAGCTGGTCCATACTGACCACCCATACGAAGTAACGATACCATAAAGTTAGAGCAAGGATTTTATAGACATACTATGAACGTTCCGTATCATTCATAGTATGTCTATGAAATCCATAAAAGTATGAAGCGCTCGCCGACTCGCCGCGCCACGCCAGCCTACCTACTTCTATGGAAACATCGTATTCGGTCGGTTGACATTGCACAGACACATAGGCGTTTTTCAAATAACACACAATCATAAGGTCTTAAGTGCAAACACTTCTATAATCAATTAGTATGAGAAATTCTGACTCCACTTCTGGAGATGTCTGTACGTAGTATTGGATTAGTATATTCTCTGGACAAAATTGACAAACCTACAACTTATTTCATTTGTAATGCTTGGTAATTTTTTTAAAGAGGTTGCCACATTTGACTGACGTGATTTGACCACAGACATAAAATACTCTAAAATAAAATATATCCAAGCTTGATAATATGTCATAAAATACATTTAACCCAAAACATTTTCAAGTAGCAAAATATGTTAATGTAATTGGTTATTTACCTACATTTTACCTAGTACATTTATAAAAGATAAAAATAAACAAATATAGCTCTATTTCAAGGTGGAATGCACAGATGGAATCAAAAGCTCGATGTAACATTAAACCATTGCTTGATTCATAAAATTACAAGATTCAAGAACTGATTTATCTCCTAACTAGCTGTTGCCCGCGGCTTCGCCCGCGTGAGTTTCGCTTAGGTGAAAAATCTTTTTGTGTTCCAAACTGTAGTAACCCAAACTCCAGTACTTAAAATTTCAGCAATTTAGTTATCCCGTGTCTCGCGGGATTATATTAGGTACTCGTAGTACAGTCGCGGTGTTAAAATTAATCAAAATTCAATAAACGATCTTCGTCTGCTCGTTATCTACAATTTACCACCACACCACTCCCACCCCGAGTCCCTCTTTATCCTATCCTTATTATTGTGTCCTGTCTATTTATACGTCAGAAGAAAATGCTCATCAGGTTGAACGACTTTTGCTAAGGCCAAATTTCCATTTTTTATAGAGTAGCTGGTCTCTTGGAGTTCTTCATCAGATGTTCCATAAACTTAAATTTTTATACGTCAACAGAAAATGCTCATCAGGTTAAACGACTTTTGCTAAGGCGCCATTTCCATATTTGTAATACTCGTAGTGTAGCTGGTCCCTTCATCAGATGATCCTGATCTTCGATTTTTATACGTCAACAGAAAATGCTCGTCAGATTGATAAACTTTTCCGAAGGTACCATTTCCATATTTCTTATAGTTTAGCTGTTCTGTTAAGGTTCTTCATCAGGTGTTCCAGTATCGCAGAGACTCTTAAATAATACAATCTTCAGGGTCGTTGATATTATTTATTGGTAAACATAAGACCTAAAACAAAAATATAAAAATTAGAAAAACCACACTACACTATAAATTTTAAATTACTTCCGAAACAATAATACTTACCCTGGAAGGGTCTATAGTTTTATTAGATATATTATTTTAAAACAGCTTTGTATATTTTATGATTTAGACGATAAGTGATTTACATAATCTGAGTCAAGAATGAATATGAATCGAATGTGTATGAATACAGTTTAAAATTTATGACAGGTGAAATAAGTATGTATGTGCCAGCGCACGCATAAATGGATCAAAGAGGATGAACGCGTCGCCGCGTTACACCAGTTTTCAAAATCAATTATAGCCATAACAAAAAAGTTTAATTCAAATCCGTCCAGTAGTTATTGCGTGAAACGCGTACATACATACAGACGGACAGACAGACAGACAAAAAAAAACAAAAAAAGTTTTTGCATTATTCTTTTTAATTTTAAGTGTCCCTCTATCCATTTCAGTCAAAAATACTAAATCTACAGACAAAATATTTTTACTGTTTTATTATATACCCACGACCCCTTTATGCTGTTAAAAATCAGAAATCACTAAAATGGCGCAGCGCCATCTATTGGAAACATGAGAAATAATTTAGCTTACATTGTACGGATGGCTATCGAATACGTAATACAAACATAATGGTCATCTCTTTTTCGTGCAGACTCAGTGGATTACGATTTATGATTATATGCAAAAATTTACATAGGAACTGCGTTTCAAAATAAATAAATTAAAAAGTTAAATTCAATCACTTTAAAGACGCCATTCTCATTTTATCAACGCCATCTATTGGATATTTTTCTTGACACAATCAGTAGATGACCGGAAATAAATTTGCAAATAAATTTATTCGTTTCTTTTGAAAATTAAAAAAAGTAAGAAAATAATTCTAGAAAACAAATAAAAACGAAAACAGAAAATTATTGTTTGTGGCAGGATTCGTTCCAGCTACTTTCTTGAAACATTTCTTTACTAAAATTATTAAAAAAAATATAGAATTCTAAAAAAAAACTAATATAAAACGAAAAAAAGTAAGTAAAAGGAAGTCATGTCTACCAGGATTCGAACTCTCTATTTAAAAAATTGATCCACGACCTCTTCCGACAGAGCCAACATGCGTTGTTTATAGCTGGCGAAATTTCAAATGGGATTTGTCTATAGGTACGCAAATTCACCCCTTTTTTGTACTGTAAGGGTTGAAATTGTGAACAACCCTTTCTTATGTGGACAGTATATAGTATAATGAAGACACTAACCAAATTTCACGTTTATAGCTTTTATAGTTTCGGTTTTGTGATGATAAATTAGTTTACTTCCCCCTTTTTACCCCTTTAGAGGTTGAATTTCAAAAAACGCTGAAACACGCCATTGGTTATTTTTGTTGAGAAGTATTCTTGCCAAGTTTCAAGTAAATCAGTGAAGATTTTAATTTTTTTTCATACAAACTTTGCCCTCAATTTTAACCCCCTTAGGGGTCTAATTTTGAAAAATCCTTTCTTATCTGAGCACTACGTATTAACATAAAACTTCGGTCCAAATTTCAAGTTTATAGCTTTTATGGTTTAGGCTGGGCGTTGATTTATCATTTACCCTTGTTCTTTTATATATATAGATTATGGTCTAAAAAGAGAAGGAAAAGGCTTTGACTATTCTGCGTAACAAGAGATGTATACACTTATACCTATTTACTGTAAATATACATCATGTTTTTAATAAATAAATATATGTAAAATATGACTTGTTATTTATTTAAGAAACCTACTATGTAACTATGATAAAAGTACAAAATATTGTGCATTGAAAGCAAATGCACGTAAGCCTTTCCTACGATAATATTTGATTTATTATATTCTTTCTGTGTAGTGATCAAGATTATGGATCAGCCACTTGTTATAGTCCCTGAGCCCGTCCATGAATTACCTACGTGACATGACACCACGATGAAATGCATGTCAACAGATCAGAAAAGTTCCGGTGACCAAGGCTGCAAAAAAAAATTTCACGAAAATTGGCCGGATGACTGAGAAAATCCTCCACTTCCGGTCAAAATTTTAAGGGTATATTTACCTCATATGACACCACTACGAGACACGTGGCAACATGTAGGCCTTCAACCATAGAGGAGGGCTACCTAAGTCTGCCAGTTCTGAAATGGCCGGAAGTGCTTGGCAGCAGGCGCCAAAGTTGGCCCTTGGAAACGTTTTCCTACGTCATATGACACCTCTACAAAAATGACTTCAAACGCTTTAAAATAATAATGTTCTTATGAATAAATAAGGCTGCCAAGCCAATTTTGGCCGGAAGTCCTTCAAAAATGGTTTTTTAACTGCTTGGTATAAGTGAACGAAACAAGCTAAATGCGCATAATTTAACAAATTATGATCGTTAAACAAGCATTATCGACCCAGAAGTCGTGGTAGGTATATATAGAACTAACTTGTACCCGCGAATTCGTCCGCGTGAACTTTAAATAAGACTGAAAATTGTTTTTACGGAATCTTTAAATGGGAAAGTAGTATCCTATTTTAGGTTTATATAAAAACAGTGAAGTAATTTTTTTTTTTCGCTGACTAAGCACCGGAAAATGCGTTTTCGCGAATCTATAAATAAAAAATTGCCTGAAATAGACCTAAATAAAAATCCGAATGATCATTATGATGAGGTTTTAATACAGTGAAACAAGAATTAAAAAAAATCTTTTCCTTTTAAAACATTTGATAGGAAAACAAAACTAAATTTCTGCGATTGGGCCACAAATGGCATTTATATTAGTAGAAACAAGCTATATGAACTGTATGGCCAAAAACAACATAATTTTAAACAGGAATTTGTATCATATGTTAGATGTTATTCAAAAACTTTGAAAAAGGTATGTGCTGCCACAAAATCTTTATATCTGACTAATAAAATAAAAAACTCTAATGATAAGATCAAAGCTGCTTGGTCTATTATCAATAACGAGACAGGCAAATCGAAATCGCGCAACAATAATATTGGTGATAAAACCATAACTTCTAACGACGAAGTAGCCAACGAATTCAATAATTTTTTTGCCAATATCTCTAAGAATATCACAGGATCGCTCTCCTCTTGTCCCAGTGCTGCAGATGACTTATTAAAAAGAAATGCCTCCGGTCCTAAGTCCATTTTTAGATTTAGAAGTATCACATCGGATGAACTCATATCTGCGTATAAGGCACTCAACATCAAATACTGAGGATCTCTGGGGTATATCTGCCGCAGTTCTGAGCAGTATTATTGATTTGATTGCTCCTAATCTAACTGTGATTTTCAATAAGTGCATTTCCGAGGGTGTTTTCCCTGACCTCATGAAAATAAGTAAAATTATTCCTTTATTCAAACAGGGTACAAAAAATGATCCCACTAATTACAGACCCATTTCTATATTACCTGCTTTAAGTAAAATATTTGAAAAATTATTTTTAACGCACTTATTTTAACGTAAATGAAATCTTACATAATCGTCAGTACGGTTTCACTAAAGGTCGTTCCACTACTGATGCAACATCTACTTTAGTTCAAATAATCTATGAAGCGTGGGAATCCAGCCAAGATTTCATAGGTATTTTTTTGCGACCTGTCAAAAGCCTTTGACTGCGTGGATCATAATATACTAAAAAACAAGCTTAAATTTTATGGTGAACTGGGACGGCCCTTGAGGTACTAGCTTCTTACCTAGACAACAGAACTCAGAAAGTAGAAGTTACCAGAGCTGCTTTCAGCAGCGCGGCGGTACACATGGGCGTGCCTCAAGGCTCCATAATCGGTCCTTTTCTATTCCTTGTCTTGCCCAACAATTGTGTGAAGTTGTTTTATTTGCGGACGACACATCATTACTATTTAAAGTCAACAGAAATAGTCAAAATTATGACAATGTAAGTAATATTATTACACTTGTATTTGACTGGTTTACAACCAACAACCTGGCTTTAAACACGGACAAGACCAAGTGTATAAAGTTTTCTCTCTCGAACGCACCTCATAATGATATACTTTTAATAGTTAATGGCAAAGTATTGGAGTGGGTATACAGTGTCAAATTCTTAGGCGTTACCGTTGACTTTAAGTTAAAGTGGGATAAACACATTGAACTCAGGGCCAAAAAACTTAGCTCGGCGGCTTATGCAGTGAGAAGGATAAGACAGTGCACAAACATTGAAACAGCTAGACTCGTGTATTTCAGCTACTTTCATAGCATAATGTCATACGGATTATTGATATGGGGAAATGCAGCCAAGATAGGGAAAATATTTGTATTACAGAAAAGAGCAATTCGTTTTATGTACGGGCTAAAACGACGCGATTCTCTACGAGAGCTCTTTAAATCAATAAAAATTCTTACTGTTGCATCTCAATACATCTTCAATGTACTTATTTTTGTTAAATCCAATTTAAAACTCTTTAACAATTTTTGCGATGTACATAGTATAAACACCTGCAATAAGAATAAACTTAATACGCCCTGCTTTAGGCTTAAAAAGGTTCGGCGGTCTTTCATGGGTCAAAGTGTAAAAATGTTCAACAAGATAGATAGATAGATAGATCAACACTTTATTGCACCATTTACAAAAGAACATACAAAAGAGACAAAATTAAATACAAAAATGAGCGCAAAGGCGGGCTTATCGCAAATGCAATTTCTTCCAGCCAACCTTTGGGTGGAAGGAAATATACATGACAAAAATGTAGGGTGCAGTAAACACTAAAGATAAAGGATAAAAAAATTAAAAATAAACTAAACATTGATAAAATAAATATACACAATCAGGACAATATGGAAATAAATAAAATTAAAGACTCAGATAGTGAGACTTTATACACTTCACTTCACTTTTTTTGACTTCATGACGAGGCTATAAATTTACCTATGCAATTTAAAACATATCTTAAAAATACTTCGATGAATAAAGCGATAAGCGATATTACAATAAACACAATAAGCGATTATTTTAACGATAAAAAAGCTTGGTCTCTCCCTACAACTTCGCCACTCCACAATTGATTACATTCTTTTGTTATTGTGAAAAAATAACCTTTCCATTCTTTTTTAAATCTAATCACATTGACATTTAATTGTTAAACATGTACGTGTATTGTGATCTTAAAGTGACTGAAAGTATTTATTTTTCTAAAATGTTCAAACTGTTGACGGCGTCGTCGTGGGCCGGGTCGTAAGGTTCCCTCTATTATGGTTGAGCTTTGCAATGGCTGACCCTCGCGTCAACTCGTGAACGGGTGTTGCCAGGGGATCCTGCTTCGATCCTGATTCGAATTTTATTTTTATTTTTTGTTCTTAACAAATTCATTGTGGTTACTTGATCACAAACATAACATGTTTTATTATATTTTATTATATTATTATTATTATTTTCTTATATTTTATTTTTGACTGTACACAATCTAGTGTATGTATAAAGTTAATGAATAGCCCCTCTGGCATGCTAGGCGACCAAGACTGTTTCATGAGTTTCTTTCAGCATTTCTTCTCAGCAGTGGTCGTTCCGAAATGCTAGTAGTTTGTAGCTTTGAGACATAATATATTATGATTAAATAATTAGTTATCGACGTGAAAAAGAGCCTTCTTTGAAGGCCAAGTTTCAATAAAAAAAATTGACTTTGACTTTGAAATTTCTTGGAATAAAAATTACTTCACTGTTTTTATATAAACCTAAAATAATATACTATTTTCCCATTTAAAGATTCCGTAAAAACCATTTTCAGTCTTATTTAAAGTTCACGCGGACGAATTCGCGGGTACAAGTTAGTTCTATATATACCTACCACGACTACTGGATCGATAATCCTTGTTAAACAATCATAATTTGTTAAATTATGCGCATTTAGCTTCTTTCGTTCACTTATACCAAGCAGTTAAAAAAAACCATTTTTGAAGGACTTCCGGCCAAAATTGGCTTGGCAGACTTATTTATTCATAAGAACATTATTATTTTAAAGCGTTTGAAGTCATTTTTGTAGAGGTGTCATATGACGTAGGAAAACGTTTCCAAGGGCCAACTTTGGCGCCTGCTGCCAAGCACTTCCGGCCATTTCAGAACTGGCAGACTTAGGTAGCCCTCATCTATGGTTGAAGGCCTACATGTTGCCACGTATCTCGTAGTGGTGTCATATGAGGTAAATATACCCTTAAAATTTTGACCGGAAGTGGAGGATTTTCTCAGTCATCCGGCCAATTTTCGTGAAATTTTTTTTTGCAGCCTTGGTCACCGGAACTTTTCTGATCTGTTGCCATGCATTTCATCGTGGTGTCATGTCACGTAGGTAATTCATGGACGGGCTCAGGGACTATTAGGCACTATAGGCTATTTTATTTAAATTATGTACTTTCTCCACGCATTATTATAGTCAGGCGCTAGAAAGTGCTACTAGATTGACAAAAGCTTGAGAACAATGCCTTTATTTATTGATATTCTATATAAAGTACTCTCATATAGAAATCAGATATATAGTACTAATTGCATGCATCTGAGATGCTCAAAAATCCAAAAATAGATATTCTATAACGTCTAATAACGTACCTAACTCAATGATATAAACATATTAGACGTGACGTATTAGTTGGCTGTTCTCGATTACATACAATATTTTTCAATTTAGTAATTGAAACAACCAATCATAGGCCAAGAATGAAGGTTCGTTTGCTGCACGTAGTTGCTCCGCGCTATCTTGAGCTGACGGAAAAATATCATTGAAAGTGCTCGCTTTTCCGTATCTTTCGTTGTCAAAAGCAAATGACAAGCTGTCGAAAAATGCAGTTGTGTGTGTAAAATTTTCTGAGATTCCTGTGATTGGATGATCGACGATCGTTCGGAGTGGTGTGTAACTGTCTAATCGACCCGTGAGTTGAGGTTGGATGTGGTTTTGTGCTTGTGTGTATTCGGTAGGAATACACACAAGCACAAATCACGTGGTTTCACGTGTCACGTCCAGCACGTAAGGCACTTGGGAGACGACCTTCTGTTGTATAATGTGAATTGCAATAAATGTTTTGAATTGAATTGATGATAAAATATATACGAAAAAAGTTTTTAAGTAGGTACCAAACGATAAACAACAAACACAGATTTTACGTAACATTTAATGACTTGGATTGTAATGTGCGGCACCTAACTGTTTATGAATAGCTTTTCGCTTAGTACAATGTAGATTATTCTGATAACAATGCACTTTCTGTACATAGTTTGAAATATGAATGCATACTTAGTTCCCATAAGTTAAAACCTCAGGTTAAAACGTAACTACAGTGATACAAATCATAAGGTCGGCTGGACCGGCACTACCGGCAGGTCACAAGACAGAATATTAGTAATTTATTATTTTGCTAACGCAAAGTAAACCTATCAATTTTATTTTTATTAACGATTTAACGAAAAAAAAAATTAAGCTCGATGTCGTGTCACCTTGATAGATACACGAATTTTCGTTTTCTAAAGTACCTTTGGTATTATCAGAATATATAAAACAGTGAAATAAATATAAAAATGGAATATTATAAATGTTTGAATGTTATAATTGTTTTCTCATCACAATCAAATCAGTTCAATTTGTGTCATGTAACTAATACTCGATTTCGGTACTTTTTTCGATGTTTTAACTGTCCATTGTGATTATATTTTATATAAATAGGTACTTAAGTGCAACCAGGGATTGTGCTCGGTTGGTACCTGAACTAGAAAAATCATGTGTCCGTGGTTCCTTACCCGAATGAATAGTCGTTTAGTAACTGATCTGATAGTTAATCGATAGTGTATTTTTCCATATAAAATATATTTGATTAATATCATGATGAAAAAAAAAACACAGAATTTGAACCAAGAGTAAAATAACTAGGTATCAAAACAATTACAAGGGTGCAAGTAAATTTAAGATGGAACTATATTCTTGACATGTGGCTAAATATAAGAATTCTTTAGTTGACTAGTCTCATTAACAAACTACCTTCACAGTTGCAAGAAAATACACCCCAAAAAAAAAAAAATATTTTGAAGGATAATTTTCAAATAAATTAATCTGGTTATATATAATATACCAGTAGAGTTTGTTACAGCGTCTGGTTGACCGGAACATTGATGGATGTGTCAATTATGATGTTCGTCTTCTGTGTGATTACAATATTCAGAAAACGAAAACTTGTTTATGTAACACTGGAGGCCAGTCCCAGATTTGCAAGGGGGTCATTTAGGGGTAACTTATGTTACTCAGAAATAATGTAGGAATACATCTTAAAATCGGTCCAGTGATTAATATTTTTGCTACAAATGCCTATAACGAAAATGAAAACTTCCATTGTGGGTGTGGAAGTGTAAGAAGTGTAGATTGTACACTAAAATGTATTGTATATTTAATGTGAAATAAATAAGTAAAATAAATAAAATAGGTACCTAAGGTAATCAATAGTGGTACTTGAGAATAGCGTGTTTAAATTTGAGTCTGGAAAAAAAAATACGGCAGTAAATACTTGGCATATATCAACACAATATGACAGATATATCGATAACTATATACATATACAAGTTTAAACCACCAAGAAACCTACAGTATAAAATGTAGGTATTTATATGCTTTACTCAATTATTACTCAACAGTCTACCCTGTAAAATAAAATGGTATTTCATTGAAAGCAAATTTATTGAACTCATTGGTGAAAACATAAATTAATTTTATTGCAAAGGATTTTAGTATGATCGTTCGGTCCAGACAAATAATTGGGCTATGCCCAACGATTTTGATACACATTGATGTTATAATAACTACTTTAACGAAGATACACTCAGTTGCCTTTATATGTTTACATACATTAATTGACATCACTATGATACCACAAGAAGCAAGTATACATGCATGAACAAAGTACACTAATTGTTCTTTAATGCACTATATGCCATATACATAAATGTTGTTCTAAAAAAAAAAAAACTTTTTATAGTTTAGTTTATTTAAATTTCTAATTGTAATGATGTGTAAGAAGATATTATTTTCCATCGATCATTGACAAGTTAGCAATGAATTACTTAGTTGTAATGACAACACAATGTTTATTTGAAAATAGAGAAAAGCAGTTTAAATATCAAAGTACATGGGGTCACCTAAATGTTACTTTTACTATTTTACTCGTACTTAATATCTAACAATATTTTAATTCTTTTGTTTATGAATTCATATTAGGGATTGATAAGTCAGCATTAAAACGACCTCAGCAATTTTATTGCCTGAAGTCATCATGGAATTGCTAAAGTTACCTTTGTGAATCAAAGTATAAATTTAAATAAATCAATATTATGGATCGTTAAACCAGCATTATTTTTCTCAGAATGTGCAATTAAATTGCTCAGAGTCAGCATTGAAATTGCTAAAGTTACCCAATATTAACTGAATAAACAATAAATATTGATGTGCACTTTTGCTGCGAATACGAATATTATGGATCATTAAGCTCGCATTAAATTACTCGGAATCTGCAATTAAATTGCTCAGAGTCAGCATTAAATTGCTAAAGTTACCCAATATAAAACGATGAAATATAATAAATATTGATGTGCATTTTGTGCTACGAATAAATGTTTTTACAATTAGGTATTTAAGTTTATATCTAATTGGGAATATCCAATATGTGTGTTGTTTGAAATAAATATGTGTAAGGACAATGATGACCTCCGTGTGTGGTCCCGGGATAAATTCTCGGTCAGGTCAAATAATTTTTGTGACTCGGCCTGGGTCTAGTAGTGTGCCATCCTACACACAAGCGACTGTTAACAGCAATAATTCACAAAGGTGGATAAGTAATTAATGTGTAAGGACAATAACGACAACCTCCTTGTGTGGTCCCGGGTTAATTTCTCGGTCAGGTCAAATGGTTTTTTTAAACGGCCTGGGTCTAGTGGTATGCTATCCTATACAAAAGAGTTCCACTGTTAACAGCTAATCCGTAAAGGGTAAATTTAACGGATAAAGTAACGACTGTTTTTAATTTAAGGGTCGTTCTCTCGTTTCGTGCAAATTTGGGTGTTCTCTCAATTTGAGATTTTTTTCATAATATGCATTATTTTATTTAATAGCGTAGTAGAAGGTCCTAAAATGATTATTTATCAGCTAAAGGCGCATTGATGATGCTATTACTTTTTGTGCAAATAGACGACTGGTAATGATACTAAAGATGGTAGTGAAATTGACCAAGATGGTAATGATCATAGATGGAAATGAATGAAAAAGGGTCTGGAACGTAATTTAACCAGAGGACGGTAATGCTTAAAACAAGCAATAAATCAATCATTTATTAACTAAATATAGTTTTTTTGTTCTATATTTGGAAAGTATTTAAAGTAATAAATTTAGATGTTATCAAAAATGGTATTTTAGGTACAAACTAAAATACTGCTCAAGAAAAGACGGTCAAGCCATCAAAAAGGGATATAAAACACAACATTTTTCACAATAAAGCACAAAATGCATCAGAATATTGTCGCAGTTAAGTACTTCAGAATAATAAAATATACCTACTTTTATAAAAATTAATATCAATATGAATTAAGACCTTATCACGTTTCATATTTTGTTTAAATGTTTTGATTGATGCATTCGGCATAACAAATTTGTTTGTGCGCATTTAGAACTTGGGTAGTATATATATAGCCTTTTCAAAATTTAAAATAATATCCCGAAGGCAGAGGATAATCTCCCAGCCTCTTCTTTATGGTAACTGTGGTCATCTTATCTTTCCCATATTTCGCTTTATAAACCTGTTTCTTAATCATCCAAATTTTTCATCAGTAGTATTACAGCAAATACTTTACAAGTCATCAGATTGATCAGAATGGTAGAGTATCCTGCTTTGATGTCTTCTTTATAAAAATTCTTATACATATTACGCAAGTTATCCCTTAATTTTTATTAAAGAAGGGATTACTCTTGACCACAGTCTTGCCCGTGGGCAAAGATGAGGTCTATGGTGTAGCGAGCTTACCCAGAAGCAGTCTATGCACTCGGGTTTTGAAGAAAGTCAGGTTGTATGTACTCGGAAACACAGATGCAGGCAGGGAGTTTCATGCCTTCGCTAAGCGCATTAAGAATGTTGACGCAAAGCGCTTGGTGAGTATGGGTGGAATTGTAATCAAAAAGGGATGATAGGTCGCAGTGCGTCTGGATGTCCGATGGAAAAAAGTGTCAGGCGGTAAAGGTTGCAGCTCATGAGCACACTACCCGAAGTACAATTTATAGAAAACCGACAGGCAAATCATCCACCATGAGCTAAGCTGTGAAGCTTAGCGTTCGTCAGTTTTCATCGCCAATTATTTATTTTTTGGTTCTGCGTTCTACTGAATCCAAAGTGGCTTATTGATACTTCGCCGAGCCGTCCCTAAAATGACTGTAGTACTCCATCCAACATCGGACTTGAGCTTTATAAAGAGTAAGAAGCTATCTAGGTGTGAAGTAGCGCTTAATCCTATTAAGAATGCCCAGCTTTTTATCTGCTGCTGATTAGGCTTTGAATGCGATGGTGGTGCCGAAATTGAGGTTTTTGGTCAACTCCATGCCAAGGAGTTCAATCATAGGAAACGATGTGCCCCGAAAAGTAGGAGCCAGGATGAAAGAGCTTTTTTTACGGTAAATAGACAAGGAAGCATAAAAACTGACAAAATTACTAGCGCCCCGCTGGGATACGTAGTTTAACATCTGGTCATCAGATGATCATCATCAGTTTTAATTGATCCCCATCAATCCCCGCACTATATTAGTACCTCTCCGTAACAGTACTGTCATCTGCATACCCAAAAATACCGGGTGTAAGGAGGTCATTGATGTGCAACCGGAAAAGTGTCGCAATACCGGCGTCAATAGCCATTGGATCAGGCGAGCAGCCATCCATTAATAACCACTTTGATCGATCGTTCATTCAGGAATCAGATATCCACCTACAGAGGCCAGCCGGGATGCCGTAAGCTGGAAATTTGCTCTGCAGACTTGCGTGCCAAAGCCTGCCTCCGAGATGTCGAGAAAAACACCAAGTGCTTCATTATGTTTCTCTATGGCCTTGCCCCAACAGTGTGTCACGTAAACAAGAAGATCCCCAGTATATCATCCCTGGTGGAAACCATGTTGAAGATCACTGAGAAGATCACTATTCTTTGTCTTCTAGGTATGCGAGCAACTTTGTTGAGAACCCTTTCCATAACATACACAGTATGGAGATAATGACGATGGGTCGATAATTATGGGGGTTGGCGCGTCTTGGGCACTAGTTGTACATTGTCAAACTTCCATGTTTCTGGTACGGCATTAGAAGAAAGAAACAGATTAACTTGGCACTAGTAATTAAGAAAACACTTATAATACAATATTATCAATTGACAATCTCATCACCTACCAAGGTTTTCTATTGAAAATTTCATTACCTTCAAGGTATTCTGATGCATTTCCATTACCATCCAAAACGCATCATCACCTTCCGTCAAAAAATTGGAAGGAAGGGAAGGTAATGTAAAGGAGATGAATGAGAAAATTTAAGTTTTGATCCCGAATTTGCATTTAGATTATTTTTTTTAATTTTCAAAATCTGTTGCTTGAAGGACAATCGAAAAACACATAAAAACAAATATAAAACTAAAAGATACGCCTCTTACTTACCGATTTATTCGACCGAAGGTGATGAGTCACAATCTGAACCAAGGGTCGAAAACACACAAGAGAACGTAATTATTTTTTTTACCACGAATCACACGTCTCTCCCGTATGCACTATCGTGGTCAACTGACCTATGGGTAGCCATCTAATCGGGGACTTTCGTAAAGACGCGCCGGTAAGTATGATTTTTTCCTACAACTATGTCTGGCGCGGGTAATGTTGGATTTTACTGTGACAAACACTCTCACAGTTATATTTTCGCCAAGATACGACTGGTAGTCAATTCTGTTTTATCCCCATAATCATGATTAGATATGTGTTAGAATTAGCAAACATTTATTTTTCTAACTTACCCTGTTAAGATGTAAAGTACATTGGAATGGAGACTTTGGTCGAAAACCGTCGAGCGGAATGATTTTTTGGCATGTTTTTAAAAGTTATAAAAAAAAGTACTTTATCTAGAATAAAGCTTGAAGTTGCGACTTTTTCCTTAGGCTCATATATATATTACTGCATTGTTAGATTTTTTTTAAATGCTGTAATTTGACAGAAAATCGAGATTAAAGGCATTTTGCACGAAATGAGAGAATGACCCTTAACAGCTATTCCACATAGGTGGATAAAAATAATTATTGTGGTCTAGCGCCTATAAAAGTATTGGCGAGACATCCAGTCTTAGAAAATCCATGTTGTTGGGTTATAATTAAAATATAATGTATATTAGAAAAGTATAATGCAGATCATAAAAAACTCTATTTATATACTGAACCTGCTACAGGCAAGTTACAAAATCGTATTACCAAATTTAGTTCGGTGGAAAAATACGGACTAGTCACTTCTAAGTCAATACACAAATAAAAAATACAACAAATATGTATTCCCATAAAATAATGTAGGTGCATTACATACAATTTAATAATAGAATTATATTAATAAAGCAAATTAATTAAAATTAACACTAAGATTAAACCACAATAGATGTAATGGATTGGATGTCGTACAGTCCTGACAAGATGTTGCCTCGCCCGTAAGGTGCCCAGAAGTCTGACAGCATTGTAACGTTGAATGGCAATGCTGATCCTTTGATCAGTACCTACATAAAACTAAAAACAAAATAAAAAAATATATATATCGTTGTTATTTAAATTTCCAATTAGTTGTTTTTCAAACAGATTTTACTAATAAGCAACTTATGTTTTATAAATAGCAAATCCTTATCCGTATAGGATATTATCTAGGTATGTGCTGTTCCGGCTAAGTTTAGATCTACAATTTACGCCAAGTAATGGCATCGTGTCTACTTCATGACCAAAATAAATAATAATGTTTCTGACATTTTTCAAAGTCATTGACACATTTTAACAGTTATCATTGTTCATCTTTCAACTGTAGTAATTATTATAAAATACAAATTCTACAAACATTGAACCGAGTTGGTCCAACTAAAAATAATAAAAATATGATCATAATACAAATAAATGAAATATTACGAACATGTAGGTGTTAATTTTTTTACATTTTGGTTAACTGAAAACCAAGTATCAACCTCTGACATCATAAGAATGAATTTTTAGTATGAAAACGAATAAAAAAATAAAGAAAAGGAAAAAGAATAAGTGACCGATGTTGGGAAAGTGGACATGTTGATTGATAATTTATCTTTGTTAGTTATGATAAGATTGAAATCTGTTAAATAAGTGACTTTCGGTAAAGGAAATGTCGCTGAATATTTTAATGATCCCGATTTGCGAGATGAGAATCGCAATTTATTGATGCAGATATTTATATGATTCCTATGAGATAGTTCACGTTCTTTCGACCATGCACATAATGAACATGATGTAAAGTAAAATCTTTAGAAAAATCATATAAAAAAAAAATAGAAAGCATGTCATGTCAGAATGACATAATAATGACCAATACTGTAATGAGTTTCTTTCGGCGTTTCTTCTCAGCGGTGGTCATTCCGAAACGCTGGTAGTTTGCAGCTTTAAGAATTGTGATGCTATATAATTTAAAATTTGATGTAAAGGGTTAATTTGAATTTCTTGATTTTGATTTCATACTAGTGGTCAATAAAATTATTGACAACCTTTGTCTGTATTAAAATCATCAAAAGAAAGGAGGGATGTGGCGTACTAGCGGACCGGCTAGTTCCCCGCTACCCGCACGGAGGTGTGACTCAATATATCCAGATCGGTCTCGGTGTGCGGACGGTTGCCTGAGTGCACGGGCTGTTGTCATTCTCAGTTACTGTCAAGTCGTTCTGTACCAACTTCTATCCATATTAATGTTAGTCCAGAAATACGGAGGAACACCAACTATGAGGCCGTGGTGTACTTCATGCGCGGGTCGAGGGCGCTTGACTATTGCCGTATAATATTAGTGCCAACGGCACAGTTTTGATTGATTCTTTTATTCTGAATTTCGTGTTTGTCTGTCTTTCACAACTCAGATAAATAATATCGGATTTATAATCAAAGGTTCTCCATTTCATATATGAGGGGTGTAAAAGCAAAATCGCCACTGTCCATTTTCTCCAAAAATTAACCTTTAATGCCATCTGTTGAAGCGTCTTGAAATCTACTTGAAGCTATTACTAGTTCACGTGCAATGTTTACACTGCCCAATAGAAAATTCAATTTAAAAAGTGAAGTTAGAAGCAAAAATGACACTGTCCAAACGAGCCAATGACAAGGCGGCAGCCATTTCATTTTTTGTATGGCGCCGGGCATATTTTGCAAAGAAGGTTGTTGTCGATATTTATTGTTTTTTTAAATAAACTAGCTTGTATTTTTATTTGACTATGGAAGAAAATGTTTCTCCAGTGGCCCCTGAAAAGGCTAGAAAAAGAAAACGAGATCCAAGTACATACCTGGAAAAGAGCATTGCAAAAAGTTGCAAGGTAAGAGTTTTGCGCGTAAATAAGGTTAGCAAAAAAGTTATGCAACGTACCTAAGTACCTGAAAAATCAACAAACTCTTCTTTGTATTACTTTTCTTTTGTTTACACGACTTTTTTGTTATTTGTTACTTTTTACAGGACTCCCCAAAAAAGGAGCGTAATTTGTTTAGAATATTCATCTATGTACATAAGTATGTATGTGTATGAGTTTCTGCATAACACCTAAATAGCTGAACGGATTTGGATAAATGGAGTATCATTAGAATCTTCCCGAGTGGCATAGTCTTCCCGAGTGGCATAGTCTATCTTGTTAAGGGGTGGCAGTCGTGTTTTTAGTTTTTATTGAAAAATAAAAAAGATTTATGTACTTATTATAAAGTTCTACTTATTTTCACTTCTTTTCTTTTGCAGGTACTCATCTAAGTCTGTACCTTCTTTGATAGAATGAAATCACGGTCCTTCTGATAAACATTTTAAATGTAAAAAGTTAACACTACTTGATATAAAAGCCTTTCATGACGAATTTTATAAAACGAAAAACAAAAAAGATCAAGATGCATTCCTACTTAAACACTGCTCTGTACGTAAAACGAAAAGGCGACGTCCACGAGTGGGTATTCGTAAAGCAACAGCCCATACAACTCGGCTTTTTGTCCGTAAGATAGGATCGACGAAATTGTTAAGAGTGTGCCAAAAATCATTTTTGAATATTTTAAATATCACTGTACATCGAGTCAGAAGAGTGGCCAAAATATTTACCGAAACTGGTGGAATAGTACAAGAAAAAGAGGAGGCGACCATACGTCTGGTAAAAATAACGCCAAGCGTAGAGCTGTGATGTATTTCATTCAAAAATTCAAATGTATCGAATCACATTATTGTAGATCATCAACCGGATTTGAACGAAAATATTTGTCATCAGAGCTAAATATGCGAAAAATTTATAGGATGTATTGTGAACAATGTGAAGATGATAGTCTAAAAGTGCGAGAATGTTTTTTTAGAATGATTTTTAGAACACGCTACAATCTTGGTTTTGGAAATCCTCGCACTGATACATGTTCAAAGTGCAATGAACTGCAAGAAAGAATAAAGAAATCGGGAGACCCTGCCGAGAAACAGAAGTTGATAACAGAAAAACGAGTACATACCCTAAAAGCAAGAGCTTTTTACAGGCTTCTGAAGGAAAAAAGAGATGATCTAATGATTTTCTCATTCGATTGTCAGAAAAATCAAACACTTCCGAAAGTTTCCGATGGGGTAGCGTATTATAGCCGTCAGTTATATATTTATAACTTTGCTATTGTAAGAAGCATGCCGGACAACACCTTAAATAAGAATAATGTGACTTTGTATACCTGGACGGAGGATGAACATAAAAAAGGGAGTAACGAAATTGCATCGGCTGTTTTCGATTGCCTGCAGAATACAACGTTTGATGAAAATATAACTACTGTAAGACTAGTAGCGGATGGGTGCGAGGCGCAAAACAAAAATACTACCATGATAGGAATGTGCACTGTTTGGCTTAATCGTGTCGCTCCGCCCCACATCCAGTCTGTAGAAGTGATATTTCCCATACCCGGACATTCCTTCTTACCGCCCGATCGGGTGTTTGGTCAAATAGAAAAAGAGATTAAGAAAAAGGAAGTCATTGTGAATCCTGAAGAATACATTGAAATATTCCAAAGATATGGGATGGTGAAACATTTCGATGATGTACACGATTGGAAATCGGAACTAGACAAAGTTTTGAAGCCACCTGGAAAGTGGCACTTTCAATTTCAACCAACTAAAAGGTTTTACTTAAAGAGGAATGAAAAATTTGTATTAAGAGGAGAACCGAATTACACAGCTGAGATAGGAATCTCCAAGTCCGTTACTAAGAAAAGAAATTCGTTGATTGACGTTAACCCTAATCGTATCGAAAAATACAAAGTTGTTTTAAGTGCTTCAAAAATAGAAGATGTAAAAAATTTGTTTTATAAGCATTTTGGTCCAGATTGGGCAATACGAGAAGACCTAAAATATTACAAGCAAGTTTTGAATAGATGCCAAGATGGTGCAGACGAAACTCCGGTAGAAATCTGTGAGGCAGCTGTACCTGACTCTGATTTGAGAGTTTAGTTTTAAGAAAAATATCATGATAGCTACTCACAATTTCAATGAATGTTATTTTTTCTAATCTTCTTTTAAAATAAAAATAGGACGCAAAATTATTGGACCATGTTTTTTTTTGCCAACCGTATTTTCTTAAACAGTGGGACAATGCAAAGCTGCCACTGTCCAAGGGTTGAGATGCAAATCTGACACTGTTTACCACTGAAGTGCAAACCTGCCACTGTCTTAGTAAAAAATTTAGATTTATTCTATTCAAAGCTGATTTTTAGTTTACCTTAAACATTCTATTACATAATTTAAGCCATTCTTTATGAGTAATATAACATAACTTTATCGATTTACTATAATTAGTCCCTTAAAACATTTTCTAGGTTTTTGATATTTCCAAACTTTTGGAGAGTGGCATTTTTGCTTTGATACCCCTCATACCCTAATAGCATTTTTGATCGGCCACGATTGGCCAACGGTAGGCACATTGATGGGATATGGTTAGTTAAATTGCCAACAGTGAATTTGTATTGGCCCTACGAAGAGTAAAAACGTTGTTATGCCGAACTTATTACCAACAGTGGGCCAAAATACTTTTGCTACCGTTGGCTGAACAAAGCTGGTTTAACGGCAGTGAATAAAAGTTGGCCCAACAAAAATAAATGACAACTGGCCAACTGTAGGTACATTGTTGAGGTATGGTTAGTTAAATCACTTAACATGGAATTTGTACTGGCCCAATGAAGATCAAACATCGGTTATTGTGCACACTGATTACCAACCATAAACCAACTATATTGAGGGGGGGGGGGTGTCGAAGGGGGGTAACGTGTCATAACGTGTGTAGCGAGTAGCGGGGATTCGACGCGCAAGCAATCCAAATTGGACGGCCGCCATCCGCCATTTTGTTGCATCATTCATTCATTTCGTTTCGTTTGTTTGTGTCGTATTAATTCTGTGGTGTTGTGAAAGAACAGTGAAAATTTGTGTTTTATTTTATGTTACGTTATATATGTACATACCATTGTAATGTATAACGTGATAGAGTTTGAAGACAGTGCCTTAGGCGTTGTGAGAGAAAGCTGGCTGACGCCACGCAAAAAGAGTGCCTGTGGCCACCACATAAAATAGCCAGTAAATTTAACAAGTGTTTGCTGTCCCAAGAGCTCCCAAACGAAAATTGGCCGATTCATTCTGTTAAGCGAATTCTGTATGAAACTGGTAAGTCAGCTTTGATAATTTTTAAATTAATCGGCACTTCCTAACCTAATTAGATTTGAAAGATTGATATTTAAAACCATACCTACAATACAATACAATACAACAATTCTTTATTCACACACAAGAAATTACATTTTAAGATACATAAAGTAACTTACAACTAAAAAAAAAGAAAGGAAGATGCGCAAAAGGCGGCCTTATCGCTGACAGCAATTTCTACCTACCTAGGTACCTACTTTTCTTACGAACTTTACAATTACACTTTAACTTCCTTTTGTATAGAAGTTTCTCCGTAAACGCCAATTTGCACTTTCGGTTTTAAGTCAAATACTAGCTACGCCCCGGGGCTTCGCTTTCGTGGGAATTTCCGGATAAAAAGTACCCAATGTGCTATTCCCGGTATTTGTCTACACGTATACCAAATTTCATCAAAATCCGTCCAATAGATTATGCGTGATTGAGAAACATCCTCACAAACTCACATCCAAACTTTCGAATTTATAATAGGAATTAGTAAGATAGTAGGATTAATACTAACAGTTTAAAACATCCATTTTTCAGATAATTTACAAAAAGCTAGAGAAAAGTGCAAAAAGGCTGAGAGTGAGTCGGACCTACTCTCGGATACTTCCGAGCAGTCTAATAAAAAAAGGAAAAGAAAGCCTAATAGTTTATTTCAAAGCGACACTGAGGAGGAAGACGATGAAAATTATATTAACTTTAAATATCCACCTAGGCCAGATGACCTTTCGACTTTTAAGTCCAAGAGAACATTGCTACCTGGTAAGGTTATAATTAATATAATAATCCAGATTTTAGTTGTAAAGGCCATAATGATCATTGCCATAGTTGGATAGTTACCGTTTGAATAATTTAAATTTCAGAAGTGAATGTGGAACCACATAACGATTCTCCATGGGGCATGACATCACCATCACATGCTACAAATGGTTAGTACTTAATAATATTTAGGTAGGTACTTATATATTTTTAATTGTTTTTATACCTAGGTATATTATTAGTAATTTTGTTATAATATTTTGTAGTAGGTACATACATAATTCAGATGGATCAATTGTCCTATTTATTTATATAAATAAAATAGAAAAACAGTTCCATTGCAAAATATATATTTTTACTGTGAGGAAATACCTATAATGTATATAATTTTATTAATTTTAGCTGAAAAGCTGTTTGTACCAGAAAGCAAAACTCAATTTAGGACTGATGATTCCAGAAAAGAATCAAATGATTATTCACCAAGTTATGCCCATACCTCCAAGGCAAGACTTATGCTGCAAAACTTGAATATTGGTAAGTTACAATCTGTATTTTAGATTGTTATTGCATAAATCTTTTCACACGTACTAAAAGGTGCAAGTATGTATAGGTATAAGGGAGCATTGCCACTGAAGCAGAGTTAGGCAAGGCGGAGTGGTTTCTTTGTATATAATTGACACCATCTTGGCTCTGATCAGTATATAAAAATGTATGAAAATACACTCCGCCTCAGTGGAAATGCCTCCTAAAAAATTGCAAGTTCATATAGAAGTTTGAAGTTTTGGAAATCCGATATCCAGACCCACTGTTGAGAGGCCTCATATTTTCCTGAGGTGCATGTCAAGTAAATAAAGTAAAATAAAGTGTTCTGGCCCAGAACATGAAAACGGGTTAGTTCACATCACATTGGTCATTCTAACAGGTAAAAATTAATTCAAATTTAATTATTTTAATTATGTTAAATAAAAGAACGAAAAATTAAGACATTTATTTGGTATTGTATAATTTTTTCTTTGATATTGTTACAAGTAATCCTTAAAAGTTGCATTCCCAATTGATGATTATTTTTGAAATAAATTAAATATCTGGGACTTAAATTTTGTCTATTGAATTGACCTCTAGGGGTTATTGTATTGCCTAGTAAATCTAAAATATCCAGTAATCCATCATGCTTGCCTAATGCAGGTTGGTGGATGTAGTATTATGTACTTAATCAGTACCCCTTTATATGCCTGGCAAGAAATGTTTAAAGTTCTATAATGTATGGAAAATTTAAAATTGTAATGGAACATGGAAGCTAAGTAGAAGTGAAATTTTTTCTTCTAGTTTGTAATGATTCTTGCTAATTTTTTTTGTAGATTCTCCATTGTCTCCCCGAAGCCTATGTACGACTCCTACAGGACTGAAACCATCAGCATTCAATAAAATTAATGACTCTATGGGTAGGTATCTTATTAACTTCTGTTATCAAGTTTAATAGGACATATTATAATATTCATGTGTTGTCCCTCTAATATGTATTATTATTTTAGAATCGATTGCCACATACATAGCCGGAATCCAGAGTGATATAAAAGAGTTAAAGGCTACACAAAATGAAATTTTATTGAAATTGTCATCATCATCTGCAGCATTGACTAAGATCACTTTACCTGATGAGATAACCCTGCCTATGAAATCGATTGAAGATCTGGTCAATATCGAAGTCTGGCTAGAAAACGACGCCAATAAAGAAAATTTGGTATGTGTTAAGTAAGAGTTTATAGTAGCAATAGCAACTCAAAATTGACAAGCATTTTTGAAATTATTGATTTGATTCTTAAAACCAGGACCGTAGAACATGGTCCAATGGTAAAAAGAGTAATGGTTATCCTCCCTTATGTCATATTATTTGTTGTTTGTAGTATCTTTATTGTACTATAAAATAAAAAGGTAAATATACAAAGGCCGACTTATACCATGAAGGGATCTCTTCCAGTCAACCAGTGATAGAACCAGCATATTCCTCATGACTAAGGGTCATGGTCATTATATAGAGTGAAATACACACAACTATCTTGGCAATGTTAATGGAGTGGTTTGCTATTGCCTTCTCCATTTCACACACTAGCTGATAACCAATAACCAGAATGCAGGTTTCCTCATGATTTTTTCCTTCACCGAAAGCAAGTGGTGTTCGATAAAAACTAACATAGGCAAACTAGGAGTCAAATTGGTATACAAACTCATGTATTAATGGTTATAAACATTTTATTTTAATATTCTACTTTTTATTTTCAGGTTAATAATTTAAGCTTTATTGGCGGGAACAATGTTGCAACAATTACAAGGAGAATACTACAAAGAATTTTTTCTTCAGAACTGGCTCTAAAGTGCAATTGGACTGGCAAAAATAATAAAACCAGCTTGAAAAATTTGCAATTGATACCAGTTATTATAAGTAAGTAGTCTTACCTATATCCCTATATAGGTAATATACTTTTACCTCAGAATAAGCGGTGAAGCGGTGGTGGCCGAGTGGTTAAGATGTTTGCCTGTGTTCAAATCGATGCAGGTTCAAGCCCCACTCATGTTTCATGACTTTGTATACCAATCTGACTCATGTAAGCTTATTTTCATCTACACCACTTGCTTCCGATAAAGGAAATACAGCGTAAGGAAACCTGTACATTAGAGAAGTGCTACTTTTCTGGTGCGTATACCGCAATTGCCGTTAGACGGCGGCAGTAGTCGTGAAAGTCACGTCGGATGCCTTTAGGCGACTATAAAAATCTGACACCAGTGTTATCTATAACGCACTCTAATGATATAATTATTTTATTACAGATGCAGTTCGCAAAAATAAGTTGGCTGAAAAGGTAACAGATTCTGATGTAACAACTTTTATAACAAGCTGGTTCAGGTTTGCTCGAGACCGAGATGGAGGACGAGAAAACAGACGGACAAGAATTAGTCAATAAATCTAGACTAGAGTATTCTGGTACATCAGCTAGGACGAAGAGAAGACATAAAAATAAAACAAAAACCAAAATAATATGCAAGTTAAGTATTGCAGATGATGATCATGTCATCTCTCAAAATAATTTAACACCTGATTTGATATCTAGTGGTGTAACAGTTAATGATTGGAACTTTTTAACCACAGTGGTTGATGAAAATTCTGCTTCTACCAGTAACAATGTAAATGTTAATTTGGAAAAGGGTAAATCTCAATCTAAACATATTGATTTAACTTCATCTCTTGTTAACTGGTCACAACAGCACAATATTTCTCACTCTGCTTTGGATGGTTTGTTGAAACTATTAAATCCTCTTCATCCTTTCTTGCCGACAGACTCACGGACGCTATTAAAAACACCAAAGCACGTTAATGTTGTTGATTGCGATGGTGGATCATATATATATTTTGGACTTCTGGTTAATATTTTTGAAAGTGCCTCATCTGGATTGGCTACTCAAAGCCGCTACCCTATAATTGACACAAAAATGCGTGAAAATGAAAATATATTATTGTTATCCATTACTCTTAATGTGGACGGGCTCCCAGTCCATTCCAGTACCACTAATTCGTTCTGGCCAATTCTGTGTATATTAGATCAAAGTATTGATAGAAAACCGTTTATTGTTGGATTGTATTATGGAAATTCGAAACCACATAGTGCTAATAATTACCTACGTCCTTTTGTGGACGAATGCATTGAGTTGGAAAAAAATGGTATTGTATTTGAAGGCAAAAAGTATGCCTTTCGAGTGAGTTGTATTGTTGCTGATGCGCCAGCAAGAGCTTTTCTTAAATGTATAAAATCGCACAACTCTCTATATGGCTGCGAGAAATGTACACAAGAAGGAATTTATATAGGTAGAACAACATGGCAATATACTTCAAATTTAAATCTTAGAACTGATGATTATTTTCACAACTTACAATATGAGGATCACCAATTATGTAAAGCTATTCTTACAGAGATTCATATTGGGTTAGTTACACAAGTTCCCCTGGATTACATGCATTTAGTTTGCTTAGGAGTGGTAAAGAAAATGATCAGAGTTTGGGTCGAAAGTGGTCCAAAGAAATGTAAATTAAATACTGTTAAAATAATGCAAATATCAGAAAGATTGCTTCATATTGCCAAAAATAATTATCCGTTAGAGTTTTCTAGGCGCCCAAAATCTATTCAATTATTTAAATATTGGAAAGCAACAGAATTTAGAGCTTTTCTTTTATATCTCAGCCCTGTAGTTTTACATGGTATTGTTTCAAAAAATATTTATGAGCATTTTTTAACTCTGCATTGCGCTATTTATATATTAAGTGGTGAACTTAGTGTTGATAATAAATGGAGAGTGTATGCTAATAAATTATTACATTGCTTTGTGCGTAACATTAAAGTGTTGTATGGAAAAGAACTTCTTGTGTACAATTTTCATAACCTTTTGCATTTAACAGCAGATGTTGAAAATTTTGGAAAGCTACATAATTTTTCTGCTTTTCCTTTTGAAAATTATATGACCAAAATAAAAAATGGTTCGTTCCCATAACCATCCACTACAACAAGTGGCCAAAAGAATGGGAGAGTTTAAATATTTACCAAAAAGTTTGCCAACCTCTAGAATAATAAAGAAGAAAAATACTATAACTAAAATTGTTTTAGATAACGGTTGCATTGTTAATATTAATTCCTGTTTTAATACCAAAGATGGAGATATTTTAAGAGTAAAAACTATAAAACAGATTGATAATAGTAATTATTTCTCATTAAATTGCGATTGTTTTTTAGATAAAACTGATTTTTACAAAATACCTATCGACAGCAGTAGTTTAGGTATATATAAAGTAAATATAAGTTCTTCTAAGGAAGTCACTGTCTGTTCGTCTACATTGAATAAAAAATGTTTTTTATTATCAAATTTTTGTGATACCGATCTAGTGTGCATTCCATTTGTGGACCAAAACTTGTGCCATTGAATATTAGACTAAGATGTTGATTAGTACCTGATTTTAAATTTAATAAATGTTGATTATGAGCAGATGTTGAAAATTTTGGAAAACTACATAATTTTTCTGCTTTTCCTTTAGAAAATTATGACAAAAATAAAAAAAATGGTTTGTTCCCATAACCATCCACTACTACAAGTGGCCAAAAGAATGGGAGAGTTTAAATATTTACCAATAAGTTCGCCAACCCCTAGAATAATAAAGAAGAAAAATACTATAACTAAAATTGTTTTAGATAACGGTTGCATTGTTAATATTAATTCCTGTTTTAATACCAAAGATGGAGATATTTTAAAAGTAAAAACTATAAAACAGATAGATAATAGTAATTATTTCTCATTAAATTGCGATTGTTTTTGATATAACTGATTTTTACAAAATACCTATCGACAGCAGTAGTTTAGGTATATATAAAGTAAATATAAGTTCTTCTAAGGAAGTCACTGTCTGTTCGTCTACAATTGAATAAAAAATGTTTTTTATTATCTAATATTTGTGATACTGATCTAGTGTGCATTCCATTTGAGGACTAAGATGTTGATCAGTAGCTCAATTTTAATTTAATAAATGTTGATTATGCGACTTAAACAATGTTTTTATTTTTTAATTATAATTCTGTCACTGTATGTACATTTATTATTTTTTTTAATGTAAAAATGCGATAGTATTTAATCTATGAAGCTAACTGTTACCTATTGCATGTGATTATGATTGAATACAGTGAGAGTATTATATAAGCATATAATCCTACAGGGAAGTACATCAGCGGATCCAGGATTTTTTCTGGGGGGGCACAAGGATTGTGGCGGCCTACGCCACCGCAGAAGGACCAGAGGGCTAGAAAAAAATCTGTTATTTCTTTATTTAATATGCACTGTGAATTTTCTCTCCAAAGTAGGTACACAAAAAACAGGCCTGGGGGGGCACATTTCTGTTATTTCTTAGTTTGATAAGCACTGTCATGGAATCTCCCTCCACAGTAGGCACACTAAAAAGCAGGGGGGGCGCGTGACCCCTTGCCCCCTCCCCTAAATCCGCTACTGGGGAAGTACTAAACCACCACCCCAATGACGTTGCTTGGTTGTATGATTCCCATGCAAAGGCCCTACGGAGAAAAACGATATGTGGCCCTCTGTAGGAGTTTTCACATAGGCCCTAAGTTGTAGGCCCTTCAGCAAAACATGCGGCCAAATCTAACCGTTGTCCAACCAAAGACATATATGTGGCCCTACCAAATGCCTACCAAAAATGCTATTAGGGTATCTACTCTATGTTTAGTAAAAAGAAAGAGTTATGTAAGCCAACTGAAAGAGAAGGCAGGCGTCGTCGTCGTGTCGTAACAAGAAAGCCGAGTATAGAGAGGTGTGGCGTGCACTCCACCGACACGAGCACAGCTCAAGCAGATAAGAAGAAGAATCAAAGGTTCAGTACATTAAACATTTGCTAACACATTGCTCATACCTACCATGGAAGAAATAAGAACTTCACTTCAACTTAAGGCCAAGGTACGTAACCTATGGCTTTTAAACTACAGAGCAGAAAACGGCCACGCCCATCCTATCCTATAAATGCGAAAGTGAGTTTGTTTGTTACCTCTTCACGCTTTATCTACTGAACCAATCATCCTGAAATTATACATATACCTAGTTAGAAGTACTGAGGACGTAGGGTAACTTTCATCCCGGGAAAAAGCACTTCCCGAGGGATATTTACCAGGGCGAAGCCGCGGGCAAAAGCTAGTATCATGGCATGTTTGTCAGAAATCAGACTACTGAACGGTTTTTACCAAAGGACGGGGTGGTTCCTGTAATACCCTCAGAGTAATACCGTTTAATATTAAGTACCACTATGGGTATGGCCGATGGTACGGTGGGTCTGAAGTAGTCCTGAGGAAGGTTTTGGTATATAATTTATGCGGGCTGAGCCGCGAGCAAAAGCTAGTTCTTACAAAGCAAGTGGTCAGCACAGCATGGAAAAAACAAGAACTTCGTAGTCGTAGTACAGCTTGTTATTAGTTCCATCAAATACTATATAAACACTCGCTAGAGTTTATATAGTATTTGGTTCCATGGATGTCAGTCAATAGATTCTACAGAAATATTTTTTTGTGGATTCAGACGCAAGCTACCTATCATCTATACCTATATTATTTATAATCAATAGTTATAGAGTAGCTTGCACTATATAAGCTAATGTGATATGTAGTAGGTATAAAGCAAGGAAGTTATATACCTATATCCCATAGATATAACTTCCTTGGTATAAAGGCACTGAGACTTTGACCGATAAAAACGAGCAGTAATTGTCAATGTCAATGTGACATTCCTCAATCAGTAACGTTTTTGTTTGCGAACATTGCGAAATTTGCGAATATAAATTTGTCCTCTACAGTCTACATAATTTAAACATTCACTGATATTTCCATTGATATCTGTTCACAATTTAATATAAATGTAACTGATTCAGAAATAACATTGCTTATGATTAATTGAGAGATGGCAGCTGCTAGGTACAAATGATGGAAATTTGTCACCTTTGCGGATCCATCATGAGAATCATGTGTGCAGGTCCCCCACAGCCAGCAGACGCGGCCAACATTTGTAAAGCGGAAAGCGATTCTGATGAAGAAGACCCCGTCAGTCCGTCACTGCCACGTGACACAGAGATGGACGCAACAGAGCAGGGAGAGCTTGGGGAAGGTAGGTTTTTCTCTAATTACAGCTCGTCCATTATCTGTTCACAAGTTAATACAAGTGTGATTGATTCAGCAATGATAATGACTGAGAGATGGCAACTGCTAGTTCCAAACGAGGGAAACTTGTCACAATGGGTGATTTTCCGAGATCCAAAATAAACAAGCTAATTATTAAAAAATAAAAAACACGACTGACATCTTACATAGCCTATGTCATTCGGGCTAATGCAAGGAATCTAACAATACCTCTCACATCAAAATCTGTTAAGCCGTTCAGGACTTATGGTGGAATAAAGAAATTACATACATACATACATGAACCCTGAAAACATAACACTCCTTTTTTGGTCAGTCGTGTAAAAACAAATAGTCCCAGATGACTCCATAGATGGCGCTTAGTAAAAGGCGATTCCATACAAAAAGCAAAAATGCATGGGATAGGCATTTTTTTTTAAATGAAACCTAATAAAAAAAACGGCCAAGTGCGAGTCAAGCTCGCGCACCGAGGGTTCCATATTCATATAACATTATAGCTCTAACTAAAAGACCAACTAGTTTTAAAAACAAACTTAACGTTGCTGTTCAATCCCTAGGATTCATACTGTAACAAGCGCAAAAATAAGTTTGTAACGCTTGTTTTTAGACTTCCAACAACATATTTACAACTTTCAGATTTATTCCTGTATAAATACTGTTAGACCTTGCTTATGCCAAATTTCATAATTTTAGGTCAATGGGAAGAAAGAACCCATAGGTTTTGATTTCTTTGTAAAATCGCAATATATGCAAAAAATCGCAACATTTACGGTAATATCTCCTGACCTCGTTGACGTATTATTACACGACTGACCAAAAAAGGAGTGTTATGTTTTCAGCGTTCATGTATGTATGTATGTATGTAAGTTTCTTTATTCCACCATAAGTCCTGAACGGCTTAACAGATTTTGATGTGAGAGGTATTGTTGGATTCCTTGCATTCGTCCGAGTGACATAGGCTATGTGACGTCATCACAAAAACAAAATGGCGGATTATATAAGCGATAAACAGCTGACCGAAAAAATT